>JXOV01006708.1:1006-17071 GCA_001014945.1 Clogmia albipunctata
GTATTTATACATATGAGTGAGGGCTTTAACTCAGTCATGGGTTGTTTGGTCCAATTATACAATACAAACTTTCCTTATCGATGTTATACGCCAATATAGAATGTTAAATTACTGTTTCACATTTTATAGCAAGTTGTAGCAATGAATGAGAAAATAACCTTAAAGTTATGGTTTTCATTCTTATTCTCCGTGTTGTGAATGATGTTTGGTTAATAGAAATTGTATCTACAATGTGATTGTGGAGATACTGACAGAGTGATTGAAAGTAAAACACAGATAAGGAAAATATGGAGGCTACGTAATAGGAAAACCGACCCCAAATAGATGTGAAAACGGATAGGAAGAAGAAGATTTTGCCATTATCAACTACTAATAACAATTTGTGATTAATATTTGTATTGTATAATTGGATCAAACAACCCATTACTGAGTTATAGCCCTCATATACTATATATATAAATATATATGAATGATCACCGGTCTGATGCGCTATTGTGATTCCTTGGAGTGATTGGAGCAACCCACCGCCTCCTCTAACGCGTTTTCCTTACCTACTTTATGCTAAAGGTTGATGGTATATATTTGCCATCGACCCAAAATTAGGCATTGCTCACATTGGCAGTATAGGTCAAACACAGTATAAGGGACATGATTATGGTTAGTTGTGGATAGACAATTAATAAGGTAAGGGTTTGATTCTTAATTTTAGCTAATGTTAGTGATTTTTTGTTGATTTCCAAATTTATAATCATAATTTAAAATACTTATTTGTAGACAAAAAAATATACATATTGCACTGAAACAAAAATTATATATTTGAATTAATTGATATTCATCGTTGATTGCGAAAACGGAAACTAAAGTCCAAAGATAAGAAAATGATAAACAAAATTGACAATGGAAGAAATATCTGGAACTGATCAGTCACACTACCAACGCACTTATTGTATTTAATAACATAGGCGCGAAAAATAAGGGGGCTTTATCTTAAAGTCAAGAAATGAATTTCTCATCAGAGGAGATTATCTTCTACTTCTTTCCTGGCGTTACAGCTCCAATTGGGCCTTAGCTTGCTTTAAAATCTGCCTCCAGGTAGCGAGGTCCTTTCCTCTTATCTTCCTACTGGCCAATCCGAACACTCTGGCGTCCTCGTCGATACAATCCTTTCAGCCCTTTCGAGGTTTTCCCGGTTGATTGAAATAGGGTGAAAAAGTTGAATTTCCCTGAAAAGTAATGTTCAATGTATAATCAGTTTTTAAATTAGAAACACTTGTTTAGTTCACGGTGATTTATTTACGACTACTGTTGGGATTACTCTTGCCCCTAACAGTCGTATTAAAAAATTATAATAATATTTACAATTGACATTTTCAATTACGGGTTTTCTCCTTCCATCCAAGACCATTCTTGGGGGGAAGGATGTTGAAGCCCGGACAATGTGCCCGATATAAGAGTCTTTGCACTCAAAATTCTGTGACGATATCTGTGTATTTGTACAGTTGGTACAGCTCATGATTGTACCTTCTACGCCACACACCAGATTCGTTCACGGCTCCGAATATACTCCGGATTAGCTTCCTCTCATATATGACGAGCGCCTCTTCATCTTTTGTAGTGGTAGCTGGCGCATGTCAGAGTTGGTTTCACTAATGTCCTATACAGACGCACTTTAGTTGTAGGAGAGAACTCCTAACATCTAAGGACAATACGACCAGCTGCGGAGGTCAGAGATATAAGAGGAAGGTGCGGTATCACATAATTAGGAGATAAAATAAATATGTGACAAAACACACACAACTTTCAAACAAATTCAAACTAAAAAACATTTATTTCTGTGAAATTTTTAAGAAAATAGAATTTCATTTTGGAGAAAATTTTAAAAACACCACTCCCATCGCATTTACATTCACAGGAATGGAGTCTCCTTGTTTCAAATCGGGGATTTCTTGTTCAGCATCATACAGATCAGATACGCTATAGACAACATCTGCGTTTGCTCCAATGACTTCGGAAGTGATCGTGAATTCTTTTTGACCATTTTCTGTGAATTTTCCGTGGACAGCGACTGCCAGAGAGGGAGGTCCGCCATCAGCTTGTGGCTGTACTTCTCGAACCCAAACATCAAAGTCTTCCTCTTGTTGGATACACTTCCCCAGCCTTCCCATAGAGTCCTGATTGACAGCAATCACGTCCCTGAAAATGAACATCTCTTATATCAAGTTCTTCTAAGAAGAGGAAGAGAAGAATACTTGTTGAGAAGAATGTCCAGGAATTCTGGTTGAATTTTTCTCAAATCCGTTGAGATGAAGAGCGGAGCTGCCATCACAGCATAGACAGCCATTTGCAGTTTGCTTTGGTCCAAAGTGAATCCGGGGTAACCGATACCCAGCTGATCCGGATCGAACCAACTTCCTGGTCCAAAGGTCGCAGTATAGATATCCTGTTTATTCTTATAGTGATCAAATATTTCTATTAATTGGGTGTAAGTTCCATCAAAATCATAGGCCTCACGAAAAGAGTTACAAGTTTCTTTCACTAGACCATAATCGCCCTGTAAATGTGAAGTATATTTTATTCCTACACTAATCAATTGGTAAATTTATTTTACGTCTGAATTTTGAACAGGCCAGCAACAAGAGAAAAATATGCTCTTTTCCGTTTTGTTTAACACTTTTCCAAATTTGATAGATCCTTTCAGCGCAGTATCATCTAACCTTACCCCTAATTTTATGTATTCTACTCCGTATTTTACTACAGTTTTAGCGTCTAATTCCATGTGTTCATTTACACCGAGTTCATCATCAGTGTCTTTTCCATATTTATATCTCATTCCTAGTTTTAAATTATTCCTTTTCATCTGAAATTGAAAATTGATTTATTTGATTATTCAATATTTTATAGAAAATCCGATTATTCTTACATATTGTCCCAAAGTTTGAATTCCATTGGGGAACCTTTCAGTATTCGCGATAATATTATCAGTAATTCCGTCTCTCTTCGTTGCCATCCAGCAATCATCAACTACAACGTTGTAATAGCCAACATCTCGGAGTCCTGTTTCAATCAATCGATCAGCCTGGATTTTCATTAGATTTTCGCTGAAATTTTCAATTTAAGGTATTATTCAATGGTTTTCCTGAAGTTGCCGAATGTCCCACTAAAACCCACACACAGATTTAGTGCGATCAGCTAATATGGTCAGCACTCGTTACGTCTGTGAGAATGGGGTGGTTCTAAGCAGATGATATTATCAAGGTTTTTGTTTTGGGAATTTTTCCTTTTTCATTGTTTGAGTTCTGTCAATTGTTCATTTTTTCCTGTTGAGTTCGATTTGGTTGCATAATATTTTTAGGGATGCTATTTCTTCTTTTATTTTACTACTGATTCAGATGAGAGAAACAAAGCCTGCATTTGCCAGCAGTAAAGGTGAATTTGCATAAAAATATTTCAAAATAATAAACGAGTTATGCAGTGGTCACACCGTAATTTACTGCTCGTTAACGATCCGCCCCCATTTTAAAGTCCAACTTCCCAATTAACTGTTATGATTAGATAAAGAAATTGGAATGGATTCTTTGTTTTACTGACCATTTTATGCACTTTACAAACTTAAAATAGAGCAAGTATTAACGGCACAATGACGGTTTGAAATTTGGCGATGTATCAGCAAATACCGTTAAGTCAGCTGACTTTTGAAGATAAGAAAAATGCGGGATCCAATAAGAAGCCGGGAAATGCAAAAAAACCAACTTCCCTTTTGTTCTCAGTAACCCTGTGCTGTACATTTGTACGATCGAATTATTATTATTTGATTTTATTCTCCGAGAGGAGTTCGTAAAAATCGTTAATAATTGTCATCAATGACATGTATAATAATTGTTTATTTTGTAATTACAAATCATAAATAGCCATTTTTCACTTTTTTACCGAAAAATTTTGATTGTGCAAATTTAATTGTTTGTCAACAACTTTGACAGTTGCTTCTGTAATCTGGGTGGCGAAAATGACAATATGAAAATCAATAAAAAGTGGAGTAACCAAATAAATAAAATTTGTTTGAAAATTGGTTTGTGGCGGATACGATACAAATTGTAAGAGATTCCGGAAGGAAGAAGTCAATCATAAATTGGAATGAATGAATTCATGGTTATTCATAGTGAATTTTGACATTTATTATTTAAAAAAAGATTTTCAATCAGAAATCATAATCTTTTTATATACGTCAGGGATGAGCAACACGCCGCTCTCCGAGCATATTTATGTGGCCCGCTGAACGTTTCTTAAAATAAATTTTTGTATCGGTTTTCTCCCATCTATATAATATTTTGAAATTAATAAAAGGATAAGATATTCAACCAGTGTGTATGTTTTTATTTTACATTAAAATTTGGATAATATGAAGTCTCCATTTTTAATTGCAGTGGACGCCGCTTATTAGGGCCACTCTGGAACTGGAATAATTTGGCCCTATTAACCGATTAGTCCTTTTAAGCGATTGGTCAATAAAAGCTAGAATTTGATCTGTAGGTAAAGATTTTTAAATATGTACTAGTATATATGTATAGTATATATATAAAGTAATAAAAAAACTGAATGAATTTATTATTAATTCTATTTAACAATTAAATATGCTTCTGTATGTATTGATGACCAAAAAATTTACAATAGAGTGACGTGTAAACTACTACGGTGCCATCAAATCGGCAAACACAAACATGTGAGGTTTTTCCTACTCTTTTCACTATTTCAGTCGATTAAATAAGCGTAGGGCACATGGTCAAGATTGGAGTGAATAAAAGTATACAAAAGACTGAGTTGTCGTCAGTTGCACTTGTTTTTGCAACTCTTTGTAGTAGATCTTGGCCACAGAATGACCCTTTAAAGCGATAGCTCCATTAAGCAATGAATTTTTTTATGTATTTATATACGGCCGATCCGTTCCTAGGCATTTTGGCCCAATAAAGCGATTGTTCCTAATAAGCGGCGTCCACTGTATATATTTTTTATATACAAAACTTCTGTGCCCACCAAAAAACAAATATGAAATTAAAATTTACTTGCCGATAAAAATTGCTGCTCGTCCACAGTCTACGCAATGTAACCTAAATAAGATACGTATACATTCCTTTTGCGNGTGCTTAGAACACAGATCATATAGAGTAATTCTATTGATTTTAAAATTGAAATATGCTCTTGACATTCTGGATATTTACTTAAATAAAAATATTAAGCTTTTTAAATAAATTTTTATTATTGGCTTAGATATAGTCATTCCCTAGTCAATTGGTTTCTAGTAATTCATATCATGCATTGCGAAATTGTCGAATGATAAAATGTATTATTTACATTTGTACAATGGAGTATCTACGTATGGAAAAACCCTCACAACATGTTGTTATGATTTAGTCCACAATGTGGTAGTATTCATACTAATTTTCCATAATATTAACATCCTATCCTCCAAAGTGTACAGACCTATACTGCCCTAGAGTTCGGTGCCCAATGGTGGGCCTATTAAATACTTTGTCCTAACCCATTTTCAATAAGTCATTTACTATTATCTTGAAATATTATACATATATATAGCAACCAATTAATTAGAGCCAGCAGTTGGGATAGGGAGGGAGAGCTAGGGCAATATACGAGGAGGGGGCGTATGACTGTCCACCATACAACCGGTGATACGTTATCGTGCATCGTTACAACGATTTTATTCATATATTTATATATGAATAAGGGCTATAATCCCCGAGCGGGTTCTGCGCCCAACCTACCACATCATTCAATGGTTTTCAATTTAAGGCATTATTTTACCTTAAACAATTATCAAGACCTTCGTTACAGTTCCTTTTGCACTCAAAAGCTAGCCACGTCATATATCCCATGGGTGGTGTGAGAGCCAGTCCATTGTCCAGGGCCCAACAAAATGGACAAAAAATCAGCACCAACAGCACTAGATTAATTCCTTTCATAATTAGAATTAATAAAATTAAACTGTAACTGACTGACACAGGGTGTCTTTATATATTTTTCGTTATCGGTGTTATCACGCTAATATAGAATGTTAAATTACCGTTACACATTTTATAGATCGTTTTAGTATCGAATGTGAAAATAACCTTAAAACTATCGTTTTCCTTTTTATTCTCTGTGCTCTATATGAGTGAAAAGGTTAATATGAAGCACTTAACTGTAAAACTATTAGAGTCTTTTTAGTATTGTATGCACTTTAGTAAATATATAAAATCGGTATAATGAAATTAGAATTTGTTTGGTCAAAGACGTTTTTATAGCACTAGTGTTATAATTATTTAAACCACAATTGGTTTTCCTTATTGTTAAAGTGTGACCTCCGTGAAAGAAATCAATCATATTTATTTGTGCAATTCCGAATCGAAAAGTAGCCTTTTCTTAACGCAAATTGGTTCTGTAACGGTTTACTTAACAGCACGGATTGTTGTAATATTTCAAAATTTGCACGCAAATTGTCATCAATTTAATATAATTACATATCGTTGTTATAACCTAATTTATTATTCAATAATTCAATTTTAAAATTTCGTTCTGAGTTGTTGTTCCACAATTTGAAAAAATCGTTGTGAAAGGTTTTATTACTAATTATCGATTAACTGGTAGTTTTTTTTGTTGAGAATTACACAAAATAGCGTTCAATACTCATGTGAAATCGGTTATTACACCACTTGTATCGAAATATACTAAAGTATGTCAGTTTTGTTTGTATGGTTTAACTGTATATGCGGATTTTTGTGTGTTTGTGACTGTTTTATCGGATGGATTAAAATTAAATATGGCTTGTCCCGAAAGAAAATAGATTGTGCGTTTTTTTAATTACAAAATATCCGTGTTTATTATCAAACATCTATTATATGTATTATACATATCAAAATATGGCTATAACATGTTTAAAATTTTGAAATTAAAACATATTAACTTTATATTTTAATAGTCTTTAGTCGACAAGGGTTTTGCACACATTTATCAAATTTTAATATACTTTTTGTACGAATATACCGAAAACTTTTAAATTTTATATTGTAAAATCAATTGAACTATGGTTATGGTGAATTTTAATGAAATATCTTTAAATTTAACTTTGTAATAATTATATTTCAATATCGCTCAAATTTGGAATAAAAGACATTATAACCGATTTGGACTTTTTTTCTGGTAAGATAATAAAAAATATGTATTCAAAATCAAATCTAAATGTAGATTTAAAATTATTAAAGATTTGAATTTTTTTAAGAGTATTATAAAAATTATGCTATTTTCATTAAGACTATTAAAAAAACCATAAATTACCCCAAAACTTGATAAAATCGTTATGAAACCCATAGCCACAAGTTATTATAAATATTATTTTAAGGTTTTATTAAACTTTAAGAACCATTTAACAAATTGGATTGTTTATTTGTATTAAATATTACAAAAATAATATATTTTAATGATTGAAATATGGTGTTGCTTAGTGTGAAATCGAGATTCGAATTTTTGGTGCCTAAACTTCAACTTGACATATAATAGACATCGTTCAATAAATTATATATTTAAAATTTCTTTTTTATTTATTAATATCAAGTTTAAAAAACCATTTTTGAATTAAAACAGCAAAACATAAAAAAATCGACAATGTATCGAAATATTTTGCTTTTCTTCTTCGAATCCTTTATATCATTTAAATATACTATTGATTAAAAAAACAAGAACTTTGGTAATTTTTTATATAAAAATAATAACAACAATAAACAATAATAACAAATAAATCAATTTTCATAAGTTCTATAATCGGACAAGGCACAGTTTACTTTTACTCAAAAAAATTCCCTGCCATATGTGTCTCTTTTACATGATTTGATCTTGCACAAAAATTATTGAAGTAAAATTTCATTTCAATTTTCTATAAATTAATTTTATTATATCAAAACAATTAATTGAAAAGAAACACATTTTTTTTAAATTTCATAAAAATGTAATGAAAAAATACCTAACAAAGGAAAAAATATAAATCCCAAAATTGGAGCATCGAACCTGTATCCTCAAATTTAATTATCATGTATTTACCTCTTAAGCTATTCAAATCACTGAAGAGAAGTGTTAAATACTGATTTTTATGGGAATAATTGTTTGAAATCTACTTGTCGAATTAAAAATTCTGAGTGTATGGAGTGACTACCTTAACGGATGATATTTCCTGTGTGGCAAGTAGGGCACAGCGGCGAGCGCTTATGTTTGCTTAGGTCTGCTTTAAAAAATAGCAAACAACTCGAGCTGATTGGTTTCATACAAGTTGTTGTGCTCTGGTGGCAAGTAAGAGAAACAAGATATTGCTTTCTCCAACTTTCCATGGAGTTAGAAAACTAAAGAAAGACAATTTTAGGCCGAAAAAAATTATTTAATTTGATTTTAAGAAAACGAATATTCTTTTTTAATTTTTGTTTTAATTTATTTAAAAATGTATGAAATTCTGTATAAAACACAGTCGTTATGCATTGATCTAAGATTCCATGTCAAGATATCACTGTCTATCAGTACGGGATGCTATTTGCGTTCAATCCGTCCAGTTATCCGTTTTTTAACTTGTCGGTTTTTTATGGATTCGAGTAGTTATTCAACTTTTTATATCTGAAATTAGGTTTATGCATAAAGTTTAACTAGTTACCTAATTGGTAATAGATTTCTTCTAAGAACCTCTAAGACGACAACCTTTTATTCAACTGAATAAAACTGTAAGGTGCGGGATCATCTTATTAAGAGATAAAAAAATCTTTGACAAAACACTCACCATTTTCAAACAAATTTAAACTTTACAACATTTATTTTTGTAAAATTTTGAAGGACAAAATTTTTTCGCTGAAAAGTTTAAAATTTATGAAAAAGAACTATCTCAAAGAAAATTCAAATTCTGCTTTCATTTTGGAGTAAATTTGTAAAACACCACTCCCATCGCATTTACATTCACAGGAATAGAGTCTCCTTGTTTGAAATCCGGGATTTCTTGGTCAGCATCATACAGATCAGACACGCTATAGACAACATCTGCGTTGGCTCCAATGACTTCGGAAGTGATCGTGAATTCTTTTGGACCATCTTCTGTGAATTTTCCGTGGACAGCGACTGCCAGAGAGGGAGGACCGTCATCAGCTTGTGGCTGCACTTCTCGAACCCAAACATCAAAGTCTTCCTCTTCATGGACACATTTCCCCAGCCTTCCCAAAGAGTCCTGATTGACAGCAATCACGTCCCTGAAAATGAAAATCTCTTCTATTGAGTTCTTCTAAGAAGAGGAGGAGAAGAATACTTGTTGAGAAGAATGTCCAGGAATTCTGGCTGAATTGTTCTCAAATCCGTTGAGATGAAGAGAGGAGCTGCCATCACAGCATAGACATCCATTTGCAGTTTACTTTGGTCCAAAGTGAATCCGGGGTAACCGATACCCAGCTGATCCGGATCGAACCAACTTCCTGGTCCAAAGGTCGCAGTATAGATATCCTGTTTATTCTTATAGTGATCAAATATTTCTATTAATTGGGTGTAAGTTCCATCGAAGTCATTAGCTTCACGAAAAGAGTTACAAGTTTCTTTCACTAGACCATAATCGCCCTGTAAATGTGAAGTATATTTTATTCCTACACTAATCAATTGGTAAATTTATTTTACGTCTGAATTTTGAACAGGCCAGCAACAAGAGAAAAATATGCTCTTTTCCGTTTTGTTTAACACTTTTCCAAATTTGATAGATCCTTTTTGCGAAGTTTTATCGACCCTACCCCTAATTTTATGTATTCTACTCCGTATTTTACTGCAGTTTTAGCATCTAATTCCAAGTGTTCCTTTACGCCGAGTTCATCATCAGTGTCTTTTCCATATTTATATCTCATTCCTAGTTTTAAATCATTCCTTTTCATCTGAAATTGGAAATTGATTTATTAGATGATTCAATATTTTATAGAAAATCCGATTATTCTAACATATTGTCCCAAAGTTTGAATTCCATTGGGGAACCTTTCAGTATTCGCTATGGCTTCATCAGTAATTCCGTCTCTCTTCGTTGCCATCCAGCAATTATCAACTACAACATTGTTATAGCCAACATCTCGGAGCCCTGTTTCAATCAATCTATCAGCTTGGATTTTCATTAGATTTTCGCTGAAGTTTTTAATTTAAGGTATTTTTCAATGGTTTTCAGTAAATAGTACTAGATTCAAGGCTTTATTTTACCTTAAACAGTTATCAAGGGCATCATTACATTCTGTTTTGCACCCAAAGGTTAGCCACGTATTATATCCCATGGGAGGTGTGAGAGCCAGTCCATTGTCCAGAGTCCAACACAATGGACAAAAAATTAGTACTAAAAGCACTAGATTAATTCCTTTCATCACTAGAATTAATCAAATTAAACTGAAACTGTTTCAACACAGGGTGTCTTTATATATATTTCCTTATCGGTGTTATCAAGCCAATATAGAATGTTAAATTACCGTTACATTTTATAGCTCGTTTTGGTATCGAATGTGAAAATAACCTTAAAATAATAGTTTTCCTCTTTATTCTTCATGATCTTAATTGCATGGAAAAGTCATATAAAAATTAAAAAATCTTCTAAAAAGGTAATTAATCTTCCGCATTCTTTTGTCGGGACCCATTACGACAATGTTCTGCTACCAAACTTGAAAAATACACCTCCTGGAATAAAAAGCTAATCCTCGCTAAAAAGGCTTATTTTGCAGACGTTGCTTTCAAACGTAATCAAAAATTCAAATCCAATCTAGTTTTTGCTTTATTTTTATTATTTCATAATTTTCAATTGAAATCTTTCATAAAAAAGTGTTTTTGACTAAGAAAGTATTGGTTTGTCCCACTTGAAACTTTACACCTGGAGCCCAAATTTTAACTTTTTTGTTTTCAAATGTTTTTTATTAAAACAAACTGCATTCTCAACTTTATTTTTCTGTTTATAAGTAGTAAGTAGTATGATTGAATATCTATTGTATTCTGAGCTTCAAAAACAAAGAATTTTATAAATGCAAAATATGTTGTAATCTTATGTTCAATTTCAGAGATATTAAAAATTTTAGTATCCTTTTTGTCCCATTATTGAATAGTTTATAAGTGAATTTTATATAGTTAAAGTGTCAGTAGTTAGAGCCTGAATTAATGGAAGTAGAGACAGTTGTACGATAGCCTCGTATGTTTACCCTAAAGTAAGAAGTGTCTGTTTTGGAGTGATTCTGGGTTTAAAATTTACATTACAAATTATTTAAGCGCTAACCACTTTTTAATTTAAATCACAAATGCCTTCTTGTGAAATACACAACAAACGTCTGACCATCCTCTTAATTCTCAAGACTGAACCTATTGCGATTACTTTCTGTATATAAACTTGAAAAAATCACACTTGAGACAGAAATGTGAATCAAATAAGGAAGCCGCTAAAGTGATTTTTGCAGATTTAAGAAAAATTGCAAATCCGATTTTGTTAAAATTTGGACAGTTTATTTATATAGGAATGTTTTAAAACAAGTAATGAATCATTTACTTGTTTTGCGAAAGCTGGGTTATCGAGCGAATCTGCCGATGACGTTTAAAAAATCTAAGATAACGAGAGAATATTTTTAAAGTGGTTTTAATCAGTAAATAATTGATATTTATCTGAGCCATAACTGCCGAGCGCAGAAGTATCAATTATTACTGAATACTTTTTTTAAAGTAACGAATCTTAAATATTCGTTACTGATTCGTTTTCTCTTTTTTTATAAGCAAATTTAGTCATAGATATCTAAAGTTAAAAGCAGTTATGTAAATGTCAATGTAAACATATAACTTTTTTTTATTAATTTGTGTAGTTACAATATTTCAAATTATAATTAATAAACAGAATTTGCAAGATTTTTCAATCGCTTAAGTGATTTCCTTTGGTTGATAATAAATCACCTGCCGTTGAAAAAACAATTTCATTTGGGACAGGTATGGTAACTGTTACCAAAACCGACTTTGCTATTTTTGATAGGAGAGGATATATATTTAATATATTTTTCCACCACTTCAAGGGGTCCCTCATTCGGGAAACGTATGCGTCTTCGCAGTATAATGTCCAAACTCCAAGTAAATCAAATGCGATAATAGTATATTTCGATACAAGTGCTGTAATAACCTATTTCACACGTATATCGAACGCTATTTTGTGTAATTCTGAAAAAAATACCTGTTAATGATAATTGCTAATAAAAACGTTAGCAGCGGTTTTTAAACTTTGCCTCCAGGTGGCGCGGTCCTTTGCTCTTGTGTCCCATTCGGCCATTCCGAGCACTCTAGCGTCCTCGTCGACACAATCCTTTCAGCGCTTTCGTGGCTTTCCGGGTTTTCTCCTCCCATCCGGGTTAGAACTCAGGTCCATTCTTGGGGGGAAGGATGATGAAGCCCGGACATTGTGCCCGGCATATTGGAGTCTTTGCACTCGAAATTCTGTGACGATATCTGGGTATTTGTACAGTTGGTACAACTCATGGTTGTACCTTCTACGCCACACACCAGATTCGTTCACGGCTCCGAAGAGGCTACTTTTCGATGCGGAATTACACAAATGTAATTTTTCATTTATATGTTAATTTCTCCAAATATTAATAAACTCAACGCCAACGTTATAATTCTTATTACGATAAATTAAGAATAAATAATGTAACTACTTTGCAAAAAAAACAAAATATATGGTTTAAGAGTTATTATTAATAAAACCAACACCACAAATTTAAGGAGACAGATTTTATGTGATTTCTAAAAATTTCCACTAATTAACGTGTTATTACTTTTCGATGTTAACATGAAAATTAATTGTGATACGTATCCAATAGATCCATTGAATAAATATTTCTAAAATATTTCATTCGATTTGAAATTTTTTATTGTAAAAACTAGCAAAATAAAAATATTTGCACCAATTATTTGCATTTGTTTTAATGTACCATTTTTAATTGATACTACTCAATTTGTTTTGACAAAATAACCTTAAATTAATACTTAAAATATCAAGAACACTTCCTCGTTAATATTTTGCGAAAATGCGCCGATCGGCATCCGCCATTGTCAGCGAAATTGGACAAAACAATCGAGTCGTATAAAAGCATTGCGTGGGTTCAAGTTACCCATCAGTTAATTTGTCGACAAGGGAAAAGAGTCTAGAGAAATGAAGTGGGCAGTTTTAGTGGTGGCAATTGTGCTTACCTTGGATTTTAGCAGCGCCGAGAATACTTCCAATTACGAAGAACAGAGGTGAAAAGCGGAATTTCTAAAAAGAATAATAAAGAAACATCCTTAAATTTGTAGGCCTGAGGATTATGCTGAAGCAGAAGTGTATCCAGCTGAAGATGGGGTTGACTTTCCTGGCGCTGATGACGACTACGTAGTTGGAGATGCACAATCTCCTGATCTTGGGTATGACGAGGCTGCGACAACGGAAGCGCGAATCCTGCAACTGGAGACTGACCTCAACCATGTGAAGAAGGTCATGTTCCGATTGGTGCAGAAGTTCAAGGAGACGGAAAAGAAGAAGAAGGAATTTGAGAAGCTGGAAAAGGAAAGGGAGAAGCGCGAGAAAGAGGAAAGGAAGAAGAAAATCGAAGAAGAAAAAACCAAAATTCATGATGACGCAACTCCCCCTGTGATCCATCCATCTGCTGATCCGGGAGCTGTTCTACCGGACGCTCCAGACACCAGAGTGAAACGACAAGCCCCGGATGGATACTCGGATTTTATGGAGATTTCTCCCGATTTCTACAACCAATACCAGCCAACACAGTTCAACACCCCTTCCCAAGAAGAAGACGAGAATAAATATATCGCGAAAAAAGCCGCCCATCGTTCGTCCCCAGTTCTGGATGTGGATCCATCAGAAGACGGAAATTCTAAAGGTTCAAAGAAAAGTAAGAAAAAGGTTGGTACTTTTTGGAATATCCTTTATTGCTCATTTTTTTAAATTCATTTTCTTCTTCTAATTTTTATAGCACAATAGCTACACAATTAACACAAAACCCCATGTGGTCTTTGTCGATCCAAATGACTCAAGCAACATCGAACCCGTGAAGGCGTCGAAGAAAAATTCCAAGCCTAAGCCGAGTGTTCCGTTGGCCTTAGAAGAAGTCCCAATTGAGCAGAAAAAAGTGAAGAGCCTTCGAAAGCTGAATTCAGAACGGAAAAAGGCAGCCAAGCCAACTCCCCAGAATATTTCTATTTAGGCGTCCTTTAAGAATTACCAATGCTTATAAAAAATTTATTTATTTTTAAATTCTGTTATTTATTGAAATAAATGTTAATTGTTAAATGGTTTGAATTTTTAATTTATTGGTTCGCGTTGGAAATTCCTTTGGTTAATTTTTATTTTTGTGTTGATTCCAAAAGGCGGGCCTTTCGGCTCGATTAGGCCTGATGGACATTATATTCCTCAGCCTTCTCCGCTAATATATACTCAACACAACTCAATTAGATTTCTTACAGAATGTCGCATACTCTGTCACTATCGCAGATATCGAACGCCACAAGCAGCCAGCCAAAATTTTCATCGTATTACATCACGAGGAAATCGAAAGAACCGAGCCAATTGCCCCGATTTCCATATGTTTACACAGTCCTTAACTGTGCAACGAACCAGTTAGGGACTAAACTAAAACTAAAAATAAATAAATCACAAGAAATGCTTTTAAAACTACCAAACGAATAAAATTTTCCTCTAAAACTGAATGTAAACAAAAGTGATGTTTCAAAAGTCTTGGACCAGCTGACATCAGCCAAAAAACTCAATTCCGAAATTGGGATATCTCTTAGGATTTAAATATCGAACTTACTGGAGGCACCAAAGTAGACCTATACATGATATTCTTTTGATTCTTTTCTTGATTCTTTTCTAAAATTTACAAAAGAAGTATATTGGATAGGCTCCCTATTTAGTCAATATATTATTGTAAAAAGCGAATGATTTTTACGAAATTGAAGCCAGAGGTTCATTTAATGTTTATTTAAAGTGATATCGACGGTCGGGAGGAAAACCATGCAAATTCAAAAATGATGATTTTACAGGAGAGTAAAAAAACGAAAAGCAATTAAAAAGAATACGAAAAATGGTCTGATAAGTCTCCGGCCCGATGAAGCTATCAATGATAGAGTATTAGTCGACTGGTACCCACCAGGATTAATTGAAACCGTGGACTGTGTTCGGAAAACGTGCTCTTGAGGCCAATTTTGCAGACGTTGCCCATAAACACAATAAAGACAAAAGTGCTTGTCCGTTTTTGTTAGAATTTGACTGGTGACTGTCTGGGAGACTAATCTGAACAATAGTTTTCATGAGGTATTGACAACTTCGGCCATGTATACCAGAGAATTATCATTTGGCTCTCGAAACTGATCTTGAGGAAAATACCTCCTTTGGTAGTCCTGAGCGAAGTCACGGTTACATCCTTGTTCCCATGTGTAAAGGACATGCTTCTGGTTGTGTATATGTACTTATTGACAATTTACAAATTTTTGCTTTTGCGTCGTTGTTCATCCGGACCGTTGATATGGAAATTAAATTGTTGATTATGACAAGTACCGAATCAACTAGCGGGCTGTTGTCTCCTTGGCTCACATTTTCTCAAATGGGCCTAACAGACACAAATAAAGATGCTTATTGGAAGAGGACATCGGAGGACATCGACATCCGGATATAAGTCCCATATATAAAGAAATAGAAAGGGAATAATTCGGTTTTTTTTTAACTGTACTGCGAATTTTCTACAAATCCAACTAAAAATCAATCTTACTTACAAACTTGTTTCATTCACAGAAATAACAATTTGTATACATTTGTTTACAACAAAATGTCGTCTAAAAAGCATGTTAGATTTTCAAATTGAAATTTTGTCCAGATTCTGTTTGAACAGTATTCAAATAAGATCTGAGAGATGTGTACTCAATAATGTTTTTTTAGAATTTCAACTTTTTGCATTGCAATGTTAATTTTAGTGTTTGCATTGGCAACTTTTTTTTTATTCATTTGATGCGTTCAAAGTAAGC
>JXOV01006711.1:0-25232 GCA_001014945.1 Clogmia albipunctata
AATCTTTGCTGACGAATCTCTCGTCAAAAGTTTTTTTTGTAAAATTATTAAATTGTTTAAATAGTTTAAATTTAATAAAATAATCTGTGTTTGGAAAAACCGGTGTTTTTGATTAAATTTAATTAAATTCGCTCCCAAACCCAAATCTATATACTTTATGCTTAGACAAAGTAAATACTCAATAAAATGTATGTCGAATCACTGTTGTAGTCGAGTTGGCTAACAAACATTCAATAAATAATTTAAAAAATTAAAAAAAAAAATCCCTTTCAATTCCTATAAGGAACATGAGGGGTCCCAGCCTCAACCAACGGGTTTTCGACATTTCAGTGACTATTTGTTTTCAGTGTATTATTAGTCAATGTATAACACCTAGACCAGTTGAAAAAGGACCCAGTCAATCCTTCCCGTCCAGGTATCGAACCCTTGACTCCGAAGAGGCAGCCGGATGCGTTACCACATCGGAAACTAGACAGATTCAATAAATAATTAATTAATTAAAATTTTGATGTTGTAAAAGATTAAGTTATGCTAATTTTCATTGCTTTTAATTAAAAAATGAATTGGTGCAACTTAAAGTTCTATTTCGTAATTTCGACATTATTTAATTTACGCATTTTTGGTACAGAAACCAACCTCGACCAACGGCTGTAAGACTTATCATGACTATTTGTTTTCCAGTGAATTAGTAGTCACATAAAGCATTTACAATGGTTGCAAGCGAATGCAGTTAATTCGTCTATTTTATTTCTATTTTTGCGCAATTACTTATGCTAATCACTTTACCATAAAGGCGGACAGTAAATTGAAAGTATAACAAAAATTTGGTATCTTCAACGTCATTTTATTCTACAAAGCTTTTTCTTTATTATTGAAGTCTGTCCTCCGTGAAAGAAATTTATCAAATTTATATGAAAGTTAGTGCAATAGTGTATGGTTAACTGTACGAGTTGGCGGATGGTTAAACTATTTTAACGGATGGTTTTAGATTAAATATGGCTATTTTATGACATACATATATCGAAACTTTATATGAGTTTTGAGAATTATTTACGAATGACTAGAGCTTTATGTCAGAGAGACATATAATATATTTATAGTTCATTTCTCTATTAGTCGGAAAGTGTGTTACTGAGAAAACTAAAATTGTATACATTTTTTTATTAATTTTTTTGTTCGAAATGCCTAATTTTGTATAAATGAAACATGGTCGATAAGCATTATTAAAGATATGGATTATGGACCTGCTTTAAAACTCTCGATACGCGTGGTACTTAAGAGGTGCTTATTTTAAACAATAATGATAATCACTCTCGAAAAACATGGTAAGAAAATAATGGAATTGTGCTAGAAATACAGGATTTTTTTCCAAATTCAAATTATATTTGTACACGAACCAATGCAAATTAATGGTTTTAAATTAAAATTTTGGTAAAACTCAAATTTATGGGAGGTACACTATAAAATCTGATAACTGCCATTATTTTATTGATGACACATCTTCAGCACCCTGTTTCAATCGTATTTTAAAGACAAAACTTCAATTTAAAAATTAAATGACCTTTTAAGACGACATTTTGTTGAAAACAAATATTTACAAATCGCCAATTCTATGAACGGAAAACGTAGATTAATTTTGAATTGGACTATGAAATTTGTATGAAATTTCCATTCACAATACATTTAAAACGAAAAAACGGTAAACGATATAGTCAAAGATGGTAAAACACAGTCAACTTTAGGGCTATTTGTATGGAATTTGTGCTTCTTGGTGGCGCAGGTTTAGTACATTCAAAACGAAAAGATGGTAAGAGACACAGTAAAAGACGGTTAAGATAGTCAGCTTTTGTATCAAATTACCATGTTGTGCTTCTAGGTGGCGCAGGATTAATAATTTACCTGATCGACTTCTTCTTTCCATAACTATTTTGCTTCCAATGAATGGAATTTTCATGTTTTATAGCTAATTCATTGGAATTTTTTTGTTAATATATTACAATTCTTACTAAGATGTTAATCAATATGATTTGTTGTAGCTATTTCAATAGTCTTATTTATATAGTTTGTGCTCTTTTCGAATTGAATCAGAATCTAGTTCCATCTTTGATTGAGATATTATATGATTTTTAATTTATGAAAATCCAATTTCTCACATGATGGAAACTTTTCCAGAATATCCAATTAGCAGTAGTTTTCTGAAAGCCATTATCAAATAATACAACTAAAACTGTTATTTAATTAAGAACAAAAGCTTTTGCCAAATCCGTTCCGAGAATGTGCTTTAAATATTTGTGTGTGTATGTGTGGGTTTAAACTTCACCATGAATTCACCAGCAAACTTTAATTATTTGCTCAGTGCCTTATCTGGGGAACGTGCCTCAGCTGCTTAATGTTTATCAGCAAATATGACGAACTTTAATTGATTCTTGTTTATCAGCTTCTCTCCTCTTCCTCTAAATCTGCTGGCGGATTTGTGGGGGCGAATGTCGGCTGAATGGTTCTTAATTGTTCGGCTTGTTGCAGAACCACTTTACTGGAATTGACATGACGTTATGGAGTTTAAAAATATTCTAATTATTTGATAAGGCATTAACATTAATTTGGTAATGGGTTCTTGTATTTGAGTTTGGAAAGTAAATTAATATTTACTTTCGTAATAATACTGGTTTTGAATTGGATTTTAAATTTATTGTTTTTCCGATAAAATGTTATTTCGTTTTTAATTTTTAAAGCTAATACTGAAATTTAATGTGGACTGTATTAAAATTTTAATTTTTTAAATAAATTGATATTGTTAATCTATGTAAAATTTTTTCCTAAGTCTCGTATATATAATTTTGAAATACCCATGTATTCAATTCAATTCAGAAAATTACCATTTTCATTTAGATTCAATGCATTTTTTTTTAAAACATATTATATTTGATATAATAATTTCTTAATTTATCTGGTAAAATCCCATAGTGTTTGTATAAATTATTTACGTTATATGTTAAATGTGATCTTAATTAAAACATGTTAAATGTAAATTTTATTGTGAAGGTGTCTGGTTGTGGCAATGTTATGTCCGTCCATATTAATCGTGCCTAAAGGCCCGCTGACTTTTAGAAACTGTACAATCTACAAATATTGCTCAACGTTGTTAAGGCCTCATTTGTGGCCACGAAATCAATTTAACCCTTAAATTCCCAAGCGTGACTTTAGGCACGCTATCTTGAAGTGATAATATATAAGAGATCAAAGCATTTTTTACAAGATATTTCAATGAAACTAATCTGTTAGTCAAACTCAATTTGAGTTTTTTAAAACTTGATTTTTTTTATTTATGGCCATTTAAATGGTGAATTTAGGGAAAAATCGAAAATTAATTATATTATGAAAAACGCTATTTTAAACAATTAATAAAAAATATTTACAATCAAAATTCAAAGTAAAAAAATTATTACATATTAAATTTTTTTTTATAAATTAGAAATATTTGTATATTTGAGAGCTTCTCAAAATTAGTTATTAATTTATATCTAGTTTAGCAGATGGTTAATTAATTAATTCATTAATAATATAATATGAAATGTTACTTTCATACACATGTATTCTCGAATAAAACATTTGGAATTAAATCTAATTAATTATGTTGAGTGTAAATTTTGTGGTGGAGGCATCTGGACAGGAAAATTAGAAATCCGTAAGGCCTGACCGTACCTAAAGGCCTGCTAACTTTGAGAAGTTGTAAAATCTACAAATATTGCATTTTTTAGTTTTTTTCGGATTCGGAAATTAATTCGGAATTAATACTCGAAATAAATGGAATTCTATTTCAACACAATTTATTTCACAATAATCAGTTTGATAATTGCACTAACTATTCACTTGGCAACTCTTTTCTATCAATAATAATATTTGAAAATTAAAATGACAGACTGTCAAACATAAAATATTTAGATTTTTTTAAATATCAGTAAAAGATATAATTAAGAGTTTTGAAATATTTGTTGTAGTTGTTAATTTTATTTATCGAGAGTTCGAATTATCAAGTGGTTCCTCAGATCACGGAGTAACTTTTTAAGAAAAATTACGGCTGAAATGCTGCAACAGCAAATTTGCAACTTCGGAGAGGTTCGAATCATTGATGGTTTGAATTACCGAAAGTCGACTGTAGTTATTTTATCATTTAAAATCTCTTTTTAACTTCTTTGGTCTATTTTATATTATCAGTCTTATATAACAGGTCAGCTTGGGACATCAAAGGATAACTTTTAGGAGTGTATAAACCAAATATTTAAATTTTTTTGTATTCAAATGTTTTATTGTGTGTTAATTATACGAATAATTAATGAATCTCTGCATGAATCTTACGCAAATAACAATATAATGGTTCTAATATTTGAACGAAATTTATTATTATTCATAATGGATTAAAAAGGATTTCCTGAGATTGTTATATGATTGAGTTTTAGCAGTCGAAATAATAAATATCAATTGTTATCAGAATCCTTTTTGGAATGATGTACTCGTTTTTTCTTAAAAATTGTATTTAATACTCTTGGTACAAATAACAATATTATATTAGGTTAATTGAAAAAACCCCGGCCTACCATAGTAAAATACATTTTTTTAGAAAAATTTGAATTTAGAACAACCTTCTAAACCCTATAAAATTTTTGCCAGATCGAAACTGGTAGTTTAGTATTAAAGCGAGCGTTTGAAAAACAAGATATAAGCTCTTATATCGTCTCACATTTAAATTCAGCGTAAGTCTTTTAAAGATAAAATGCTGAAAATAGTTATTAGGGACCATGCCAAGAAAATATAGAAGATGGATCATCATTTCGTATTCTAAACGTAAGGGTTTAGATGTCCTAAACAATTCAAATCAAATTTTCCAAAAAATGTGGTTTACAATGGTAGGCTGGGAACTTCAACTGGCCTGTTATATTACATTATTATATTTCAAACTATCAAAATAACCCTTCATAATAGTTATTCATACAATAAGGTCGATAAGATAAATCATTATTAAACATAATGGTTGTCCTAAAGAAGGCCCGAGTGTTTAATAATGCTTATCGACCGTATAAAACACACAAAATTTTATGCACTTTAATAAAATAACATAAAAATCTTAAAAATTTTTCGAATTTCTGTAAAAATACATGGTGCGACCTCTATGATAAACCACAAGTAAACGTGTTTCATGGGTTCTCCGATAGGTGGCTTATTTTTAAAAAACACTAACAAAGCACAGTTAAACCATGCCCAACGAAAGTGGCGTACATATAAAATCCATGGGTTTCTTTAACTGAGGTCACACTTTAATGATAAAGAAAAAGTACTTGTGTTATAATAACGACTTTGACACAGCAAATTTGAATGTCATAGTATCAATTTTAAAAAACAAAAATGCATAAAATAAATTTATTGCTTTCCATTTTAAAACGAATGCAATTAGATCAATCTTTCATCACCACCGCGCAGTTAGCAACGAATCAGAGTAAATTGACCACTTGACGTTATCAAACCAAAAACATTGCGGATCTTCTTACTAATGTAAACAAAACAGCAAACAACTTCCCGCAATCCAGACGTTTGCTGTTTTATGGAATTCAATACTTTTGTTTTGTCTGCATTAACGGCTTTGAAATTCTTGGAAATATTATTTTCTCCCTTGGCCCCTATTCTGGGCCAATATTTGTGTATGTTTTGTAATCCTTTTCAAAATACACTTACCCTTAATTTAAATTATTTCAAACATTCTTTATCTAGATCCAGAAACGAGAAAAAAAAATTTGGTATTCTGAAAAATTTGTTCCTGGAATATGTCTTTGTTTTCTTCACTAGTGAT
Source organism: Clogmia albipunctata (assembly GCA_001014945.1). Taxonomy (NCBI): domain Eukaryota; kingdom Metazoa; phylum Arthropoda; class Insecta; order Diptera; family Psychodidae; genus Clogmia; species Clogmia albipunctata. The sequence continues at coordinate 5,843 of JXOV01006711.1, forward strand.
ATACACATTTCGTTCTCAACTATTTTTACGATCCAGGAATTTTATGCTTCTTTTTGAATCTTGATTTGAAATTCTTAAATTAGCTCACTGTGCTGCTTTCCTTCCTTTTGTCGTCTTTCTCTTACTTACTTTCCACATACACACACACACACATGTGATTGTGAATTTGCGGTATTCATAACTCGACAAGTTTTCATCAAGATGAAATTTCCTTTGCTCTGAATGATGAGGCAAGTGTACACTTGACTGAGGGGGATGCTTGTGAATTCTTGAGGCCTTTATTATTCCCATTGAAAAATAAATTGATTTTTAAAAACATTCAGTTTGTATAAGGAAGAGACTCCTCTTTCCTTTTTTGCGTTCTGCACAATGGCCAAACGAAAGTCCTTTTGAGGGCCTTTCTTTTCTCTGTGTTAAACAATTGTTTTGTGATTGGAAAAACGTATAGAAAAGTTTCCTGGGGACCTGGGGCCAGGTGACGAAGGTTTCAAGTGGGGCAACGATGAGCTTTTGTTAAGCTCCTTTCGCCAACTTTTGTCCGTTCTTGTATTTTTTCTCGTCTTTTCCAGATAAAAATAAGCAGTTTTGTTGTCCGCTTGAAAGTCGATAAAGAAATTTATGACATCGCTGTAAAGTTGGAGATATTATCGACCGAATTGGGTACCACATTCTGGGAAAGTACACCGGCTCCTTTTACTATAATATAAAGAAGGAATCGAGTCAACTAGATGACAAAGCAGTTTCCTTTATTAACCCTCTTCTATCCAGAGTTGTGGAGATGGGGGAACTTAAAAGCAATAAAATTTGCTGACGAATCACTGAAAATCGAGAAATAATTCTCAGTTGGAATTTAATTTAAATGAACCTTTCCATCTCTATAAATACATAAATAGCCTTTTATTATAGCCCATTAAAGGTATAGCTGAGATTCTCTGTCCTGGAAATGAATCATTGACAAGGACGAATGGAGAGAATTAAAATTTCCTGGAGAACATTTTGGCAATTATCCTTTCTGGTAATATTTCTGTGGCTTTAATTGAAATGAATGGCCAAAAGGTAACTGGAGACCGGAAAGACTGCTGACAAATGAGCGGCCATAAGAAAGGAATTAAAATTCCTTACTTGGTAATCAGTTCGCAGGTCTCAGGGGGACTGCAAGGAGCTGAACGGGAGAGGGACACCCGAACGGAAACGAGTAAATGAATTTTCGCCTAAAATTTTAATTCAACAATTATTAAGAGAAATAAATTTTAATTTGTTCCGCTTTACATAATTCTCCTAATTATGTATTCCCATTCGGAATCACATTTTCCTCCAAGACGTTCAGGGATAAACCGATGCACTCAGGTACATGATCACTCCAAATATTTTATTAGCATAATAAAACCTAAAAAATTTTCATTGATTGATTAACATAACATAATTAAAAAAAAACATAAAAGCAAATATATTTTAAAATTTTATGTGTTAAATTTATATGGGTTCATTTGTTATCTTACTTATAGTCGTTTTTTAATTGAACCTACGAAAAACCGAATATCTTTTTAAAAAAATAACATCTATATTTTTGAACGAATTTGAATTACTTTATAATTTAAGACATAAAAATAATACTTATAATGATATTATTATAATAAAAAGTTGTTTTTACTATAACTTACATTTAATTTTAAAGTGCACGTCAGCGGGAATATAAAGATAAGAAAAAAAAATTCGTTTACTCGTGAAAACAGTATTAGTTTTCATGTTGCGAATTAATTGATTTTCAAAAAAAATAATGACTTTGTTATATTATTTCTATTTACGCCCCTGGGGCCTTTTTAGTTTACAATTTTTTACTGGATAATTTTTTTCTCTTCATTAACACGGAGCGCATCCAACACAATGCCATCCGACAAACGATCGTAGGATCTGTATTTCGGGCAGCAGTATGCACTCAAGTGTTCAACGGTCTTGTTGTTTTATCTACACACTCCGCACTTGCGATCCACTCTCCAGTTGGTCTTCCTTCTTTTCTCATTACGGAAACGTTCAATGAGACTGATACTCCGACCTCTCTATAAATACCAGGGTGTTCGGGCCAGACACCAGACAGGTGTGGTGTTCATATTTTCCACCACAGTTTCAGGACCCGAGAAGAAACTCTAAAGTCTAAATTGCTTCTCAATCATTTCCTACCGCTTCTTTCCGCTGTTTACTAATGCCTCTCTGCCCACTTGGGGAATCCTCTACACTACATTGGATTCTGCTGTAAAGAGGAGATTTAAGAATATTGATGCCTATGGTCAGCATTCTAGATCCCTGTTCCTCAAAGCAGATTCCATGCTCTGCCCTCGGAGAAAAGCATAGTAAATTTCTTATAGAGGAGACCATCCGTTTCGGTTACAGTACTTTCTCCTCATATCGGACCAAGATACTGCACCTCTTTCAGACATTCCATTAATATCTTACACGGGGTGTTGTAGATTCTTTCTTCATAACGGGCTGATTTTGGTCCTGTCTCAGTATAGACTGGAAACGCCATTGATCCTTGTCCAATACGAGGGTCTAAGGTACCATAATTTCTTTGACTTAATAGCTTTGTTGACGATTATTACCTATCTAGAAATGAATATAAATAAAGAACGTGGCCGATTTTAAATCAATATTTATCAACAAATTTCTAATAATTATCCATACGTGTCAAATATTTACAGTCTCTTTTAAATTAAATATGCAAGTTTTAACCACAGTGCACTGGAACATAGAGCTAGAGAATAAATGGTGTAAAATTCGTGGAATTGTTCTTGGGAGGCGGGACTATGTGATGAGAGAAAACCGGGAATTAAAATCGCAAATCAGATATTCCGGGACCAACTAATCTGTTCCACTTATTAACGACTTAATATGGAGTTAATGTGGCGTGGCGAAATCCGTTTTTCACAAGCTCGTTGCCGGTGGAATTTTGCAGACGATTAGATCAGCATAGCTCAAAATGTTGAGCTACGGCGACTGACAATGATAAGGATTTACAATCAGAAAAGTGGAATTTGAGGAATGTTCATCATCATCGGGGAAATTAATATTTCAGTCTGATGCATTCAAACGCTTTTTCGGGCAATTGTTATCAATCCTACTAGCTTCCACTCTATTAATCATTTACGAGGACATAAATTTATGGTAATTTATTATTATTAATGCATAAAAAAGACACCGTTGCGAATAAAACGGATTTTGGCTCTATTCCGTAACATCATTTGCATTTCATATCATTCGCAAGCCAAGTACAATTGCTCCGGGTCACGTATCCAGTTATTAAAAAGAGCACCACATTGGGGAAATGTGTTTTATTTTGATACGCCCCAAATGCTAAATGCTTTTTATTAGAATCATCTCCTCCACCTACTCCCTCCCACCATCCCTTCACCTCTTCTAAATACAATTTATGGCCACGGTTTCAAAATAAATTAAATATTATCATATTAAACATAAAATGATCATAAAATACTGGATATTTCTTAATAACAAATATCGTATTTTTACCCACATTGAATATTAAACAACAATCGTTTACCGGTTAATGTCCCTTTTTACGGTAATATTATCGATTCCATGACATTATATTGTCAATTAAATTTTAGGGTCAAATGGAAATTGAATTCTCTAATGCTCGTGACATTATAAATATGTAACGTCAATAAAAAGATTAATTTATTCCCCATAAACTTTTCAATCCTGACATTAAATTAATAGGACCCAATTTAATTAAGGTAATTTTACGGTTCTTAAGCTGAGATTGAATTTTTTGCTTTGTTTTTATATCTTTTTGAAACAAAAGAATTTATTATTAATCAATTTTAGTTAAAAGGTGTGGGTTCTTTTCGAGATATGCAGTGGCGGAAGATCTCCATGTGAGACCACGGCAGTGCATAAAGCCTGAGTTAGGAAGGTTTCCACTAATTCACCAACCCGCAGGGCTAGCGTGGTGAATCAGCAACCAAAACACCCCCAATGAGTTCGAGTATCAAAACAATATTACCTCAGGTAGTAAACCGGAAATCCCCCAAAAACCACACCGGTCAAATGCTGGTCACCCCTACGAACACTGTCTTCTGATGAAAAATTAAATGAGTTCGAATTAGAAATACAAGCGACGACATTAAAAAAAAGGCAGGGCCATTATGGACAGGAAAAGCTTAAGACAGAGACGAGTGGCGACGCATAGGGGAAGTTCAGAGATGAATTAGGGAGCTCCATACCAACACTAGGGTGATATGACGAGTTCTCGGCAATTGCGCTTGTTGTCGCAGCTATCACAATTAAACTAGTTAATCGTTTAGAACATTTTCTAAGACTTATAACTTCAAAATTTATGTTAAATTCGACATTGGACCACTTCAAAGCTGTGAGAGTTCGTACTGGTCAATCGCAATCCTAAATTATTTAATTAATTTCATTATTTTGTAACTGTTATCGTAGTATTAACCCATTGTACCAGCTATTGACCAGAATTCGCCGAAACAATGGACTACACCCGGCGAACGAATCCTGAAGGTTTTCAAAACTATGTTGTTGTTTGTAGGGTTATTTTGCACTGCGACCTAAGGTCTATTGTACCCCCTGGTGATTTGGTCTGATCAAAGTCGGTTTATATTACATCTTCTAGTCCAATTGCTTTTATAAAGCGTAATAGGCTTGGTATTTCAATGGTCGCTACTTGTTCTTGGTTTTAAGTTGGTTTTCCTAGATAGCTATGTCTCTTGGATGCTAGCGCTGGGCAGTCCATGAGTATATGCTCGGAGGTTTCGGAATCTAGATTGCAGTATCTGCATATTCCGTCATTATGAAGTCCTAACTTGTGTAGGTGACCGGTTATGATGTTGTGTCCTGTGAGTAGTGGAGTAACTACATGCAGGTTTTGCTTGCTTAAGTTGCGACAAAACGTTTGTCTGTGTTCGTTGTGCTGTTTTAGAAAAAGTTTGGATTGTCTGAGTTAGGTAAGTTATCCCAGTATTTGTTAGTTTCCTCTGTCACTTTGTTTTTAAGTAGAGGTTTAAGGTATGGTTGACACAGTCCCATTCCTGGTTCCGGTCCCTCAAAAGGAGTTAATGTACCATGTTTGGCCAGTTTATCTGCTATTTCATTGCCGCGGACACCGTTATGTCCCGGTACCCATCCGTTGGTAATTTTATTGTCTAATCCTAGTGTGTTAAGGGTTCAAAATTATACAATCGTCCGGAAAAAAGAGGATTTTGATTTTTTAATGTTCTGATCATCGTCGATTGTCTATAAAGGCTAAAAGGATAACAGTCCTATATTTGCTGGAATTTTGGACCGATTGAGTTTATAGTAATAATATTTTTCCCACTACATTCAATTACGGAACTGGGGGTAGTCTCAACATCAACCATCGGGTATTAGACTTCTCTTGACTTTTTCTGTGTATTATAAATCAATTAATAGCAACTAGAACAGTTGTAAACGGATCCAGTCAATTCGCCTATTTTATTTATTTGCTTGCGCCATTACTTATTTATAATTCGCTAGGAATATTATTTCGTAATGTTATTGATGTATACAAATGGAAACTTTTTCGCGCTACAAAAATATCCGTCCGCGTTCTGATCTCATGACCTCGAATAGACACTCAAGGATCATAGAGGCAGATTAAAGTAATAGAAAAAACGACACAATTTGGCAAAGAAAAAAATGCTCATATGTTTTTCGAAAACTGGTGTCATTGACCAATTAACATTATGCAGTTTCCGTTAATTGGCAATTTGCGATTATTAAATTTTCAAATCATTCTTGAATAAAGTAATACTCTGCGAGTTATGTTCCAGAGATATCAAGCATAATTGTGAGATGTTTCAATGCCAATAAATAAAAAACAATATTGACAGTTATCAGGATCCATCTGTTTTTCAACATTTAAATAATTCTCCAAGAATAATTGGTGTCGCCGGCTAGGTCACCAAATTCAAAGAGTCTTCTCATCGAAAACTAAAATTATAAACGAAAAAAATATATGTAGTCAGATTTTTCAAATAAGTTTAATGGTATTTCTAATTAAAGAGCAAAAATAAAATGTCTGACAATAGATAGTAACAATTTAAGTTTTCTGGGATTAAAATTCAAGCGTTGGTAATTTGTTTTAGGTATCACATTGTCCTGATCTATATTTTACCAGGGCATGCAGAATGGGTTTAAAAGTGCATGCATTTACACTACTATCAGGCTGAGCCATCCGCAACGGAGCTGTTAAATTAAGTGGTGGTGGTTTTGTGGTTGCCATCCAAATGGATGAAAATTAAAAATTTCCCTCCGACACCGTATTTTACTACTAGCCATGATTTTTCGCAGTCACCCGACGCGCCTGTCTCCTGTCCCCAAGCCCCTTTTTCACTGCAAAATTTACCCACATACACACACATTCATAAGAATAATGCAAAATGACATGTGTTTGTGTGTGTTTTTATACTATATGCCCCGGCTTTTGTTCAAATAAATTTGTTTTCGCGAACTGGAGCATGAAAATAGAGCAAAGAGTGTGAAAAGAATATTGTAAATGACGCTGGCGGTGAAGGATGACTAAAACATATGTCATTTTTATACCCAGATATATTATGTGATGAAGGGAGTGCGAAAATGGGATAATAAAAATTGGAATGGAAAAGTGAGTGCTGGTAAGTGAGTTTGAGCTCGGGACTCTCAACACAATTTTATTTTAGCCAATTTATTAAACATTTCTGTAATTTATCAACTTCTACCGGAGCTGACGGTCGCAATTTCTCATTTCTCTCGAAATAAAATTTAGAATATGTTTCATATTTTTTACACGCCAAGTCAAATTCATGCACATCAAGTTTGTACATATTTATGCAATGCGCTTCGAATTTAATTTTTGCCAAATCCATTAAAAGCTTATTGATTGAATAGAATGAATAAACGATTTTTGGAAAACGCATTTAAATTGGGGTTGGAGCGAATTAATTGAAAATAATTATATCCTGTAATTGGGGTTATTCAAATCTTTTATTATACTAATTTGATACATAATTTAATTTATTCCGTATATATCATGTAATCGCTTTAATTGGTTCTCTGTAAATCTGCTTTTAATTAGAGTAAATGTAATACTATTTTTTTCATTTTAATTACAGTAGTTTAATTCAATTTTACCCTGAATTGCTACAATTTTCTGTTGGGTTGAGGTAAATACCATAGATAAATGTGAATCCGAGCTAAATTTTGAAAAATTATTTGTAGAGGAAGAACAGGAAGGACTGATGAATTTGGTCAGACGTAGTGCAAAAAGTCATCAATTGATTGGGTATTCACAAGTACTGGTTGACAGTCTCAGACAAGCAAATAAAGGTTTCAAATAGCAAAGGACACATTGGCTTTTGGATATTCTCAAAACTAGCTTCCGGTAAGTGCAATTTGGTTCATGGTGCTACTCACATAACACATAACAAATAATGATTCGTAAACATGATATTCAATTGTTAATAGTGAAAGATTGGCAAATGAATAGATAGGGCACTTGATAATATTGATTACGTAAAACCAATTGGTTAGACCTAGACCGGTAACGGTTGTTGAGACGTAAAAGAGAAGACATTGCAATCGCTTTTATTGGTTGTGGAGGCGTCTGGTTGGTCTAAAATTGATTGACAATACAAGTTTATTTTTAAAAGAAATATTTATTTGTGCTACAAGGGTGTAAAGTGTTTTTTAACTCGGAAACGATGAAGCACTCGCCTTTGGCTCGAATGTTTCACACTCGTTTCACTCGTTAAAAAACAGTTATATTTCTTGTGTTCCTTCTATAAAGTAATTCAACAATTTTTCTTAAATTCATAAGTAAAAAACAACGTGGTTCCAAATTACGAGGTCTACTAGATTAAAGTTTTATTTTTGAGTTTAAGATATCTCAATAGTTTCAGGAACAGGTTTATTTTATTACTCATTTCAATTAAGGCTCATTATATCACTAATTGCGGGCACGGGTCGTTCTCCTCGCACGTATTTGTTTTCCCTTCCACAATAATTAGTTGTTTTAAATTTAATTCAAAACAGTGCCAAAAATCGAACAAAAATAGTCTTGAAACTCATAACCCCGAGTATCTAAATAACTGATACACTTCTGTTTCCTTGTTTAAATTTCACATAGACTTGCTTCCCCTCTTTCACCTTTTGCATTTACTTGTACCTTCAAAAACCAAAATGTGAGACCATGGCCTATTAGTAAAGCCCCAGCTCTTCTTGATTTTCATCTGTTCAATTCAATCAAATAGTTTGGTCTTGGTTAAGTTCGATACGTTCAACAGTTTTCTTGCTACTCGATTTTCAGTTCTTGTTATTATTCGAAAACGTATGAATAATAAGGCTTTTATTTTTTTACAATTATTTTCAGATACGATATTATAAAATGGAAAGCAATCGTTATTTTTGGGAAAATCTTAATGAAATTTTGAATAATATCATGAATCAGTATTATTGACAAGTGTCGTATACGGATAGTCGTAAACGAGGAACTCATTAAATACCAGGGGTGGTTTTAAATACAAAATATTTATTTTTCAGTTAGCAATTTAACTTACTTTCTGCGAATAAATGGAAATAAATTTTCATAAATATTATTGAAAGTCCCATGAACTTTATTGAATAAAATATCTCATTGTAATTTTTCTTCTTAAATGCTTGGAAACTTAGATAGAAAAAAACACTTAGAAATTCATTATTGATTTACTATTATCAATATATGTGTCATAAATTTTAAAACTTTAATTTCTGTATGCCAGAGTTATATACACTATAAATCGATAATTTGATTGAATGTTATTATCCGTAGTTTATGCATCGGTTTTGTTGTTTATTCTAAAGTTATCTCTGCAAGTGAAACTTTACAAGTCGATTTACTTATCTCATTGTAGAATTCCCATTTGAATTACCAGGGTTACAATGTTTTCTTCTCGGAATCGCATTGTTGACCAACAAATAGTTAACTTTGTTGCGATGGAAGAATGATGGCTTCCAAACACGAATTTATTGTTGTGCAAAAACACACAAACAATGCCAGCAAACACACAAATAGCGCATTTGCTAAGGTAAATTTGTGGGACTTTGTAAGCTCTTCCATCAACTAACAAAACATGGGGAGTAAACAAAGTCGCCAATTTTCTGATGAAAATATGTCTTGGGATTCGTTTCGAATAATGCAGAAAGTTTAAATGCATTTCTTATTTTCTAAACAGTTTTTGCGCAGAGATTGTTTCAATCGTCCTTTCTATAAATAACGCAAAATGTCTGAATTTTTATCTCATTTTCATCGTTTCACAGTGAAACAGAAACGAGACGGAGAAGAGCTGATTTTGTCTAAAAAAGTAGAATAATTTGAAACTTTTAATGAGGTTAGCGAATCGTAATATTTTAAACGACAAAAAAGAGGACGATTTCATTTTGAGTTTAAGCAAATATCTTTAATTTCCCATTTTCTTTTTGAAATTTCTTTGCCAAAGTTTTCCTGTTTGTTCTCCGTTATCGATTCAGAAGAATCAGGGAATTGCAAACTTTTTAAAATTAAGTTACATTTTTCAGCTGTCAATTGCATTGCTGAAAGCTCCTGGCATCTTAGTGTTTATCTCTAGCAGTAGCTGTATAATATCGTGTTTCAACGTTTTTGCTTCATAAAACTGGATTTGTTTTTGATCATTGTAAAATACAATTTATTTAAGTATTTTAGCCAAACCATATTAAAATAAAGATTATTAAATTCCCTACACACCGTTCATACATAGTTTTGGTAATAAACAGCTGGATTCTAGTCATTTCGGCTATAAATATATCTGCAGAATTCCAATATGGAACAGTTATAAGCCAAAATTCTATTAAGCAAATTAATCACTATCTTTAGTACCAAAATGACTCGGAACTAGGGGTTTAATTATAAAACTTTGTGTGGACCATTCGTAGAGAATTTAATAATCTTTATTTTAATATGGTTTGGCCAAAATACGTCGAGCCGTTTGTTAGTTACGGTGCGTAATAGCCTAAAAACCCACTATATAAGAAAATATTATCCGCGATTGTGAATTTATTAGCTGTTCTATTATGTCAATATTGATATTCAAAGATGCACAAAGAGGACTGCTTACGATAGCCACTACTCTATTTGAATTCGAAAATTTTTACACTATTTTCTCATATTTCAAAATCAGGGTTTTTGGACTCAAAGAGAGCTACTGTCGGCCTGCTTTGACTTCGCAACCCAAACTTGTGCAACTCTTGATATATTTTGGATTGGTTTTGACCTTAATTCACAGTGTATATCATGTTGTATGGTTTATCTATAATAGTAACTATAATAGTATCTATAATAGTATTTTTGTATGATAACTAGTAAGTACATTTTAAACCAAGTTTTTGAGGTTTACAGTTTTTCATCTATAAATCTTGATTTTATTAAGCCTGGTTATGAAAATTTAGGCATTTATAGTGAAAGATTTTATTAAGCAAAAACTGTGTCATAAATAGTGATTAGAAATTTTAACTAGGATACATAACCTTATAAACTTGACGATGAGGAAAATCACCTTCTCTACTTCAAACAACGATTTTTGGAATATGTTTGAAATATTCAATGACAAACTAATTAAATAATTTTCAAAGATAGTGAAGTAAATAAAACAATAGACAAATTTGCTTGTACGAAAAAAAAAATTAAAATATTCTTACTCGCAAATTAAGCGGTTCAAATAAGACGCATATTTGAAAAATATATTCAAATTAAAATAATTTTATATAATAAATAATTGAATGCGAAATTTTTTTTATTTTTATCATGAAAAGGTCTTTTGTGACAATTTTAGGTAAATTCCATAGTGGTTTTCCTTAAAGCTATCTTTAAGACATATTTTTGCAGCAGAATTACTACAAACAAGACACTTCTTACTTTAGGGTAAACATATGAAGCTACAATACAAGTGTCTCAACTTCCAATAGCCCAGATTGTTACTACTGGCATCTTATCAAAAGACAATATCAAAATCGCTTATAAACTAATCAATAATAGGTCAGAAATCTTATTTCAATAACAAAGCGCTTCACTCATAAGAGGTTCAACGGAGGTCTTGTCAAACGCTTTGAGACTGTCCTTTACTAAAATTGACTACAATCTGGCTAAGAAATATTCCGACGAGTACTGCACAATTTGCAGTCGTCTCGGATATGCCAATTGGGTTCTAGAGGTACCAATGGCACTCTTACGAACCAGAAAACTGTTCCAATTGAGAACGCAGAATTACAAAAAAAATAATAATTTAAAATATTAAATCTGTTCTAAATCTCGATTAATCAAAGACGGTCTCACAAGCTTTAAGTTATGACAAAACTTTTCATGAAAGTAATCAAGTTATTGAAAGTTGTTGAATAAAGTCCAAATTGGTGAAGAGCTGAGAATGATTTTCGAGGGGCATAAAGTATCAAATAACCCAAAATTGAATTGTTTGAAGAAAGGAAGGAGGACAGAGTGTAATGAAATTTAAATCCCCTCTTTGGATTCGTTCTTTTCAATTAAGATGTCCAAGGATTACGAATGCTCCAGTCAATCAACTGGCATTAGCTGCCGGATGCCATTGACAAGAGTTCTCTTCCGTTTGGAATGCTTTTGATTCATTCATTCATTGCATGGTTTAATCGAAATTTAAGACGATTACTCACTCTCTTTCTCACTTTAAGAAGTGGCCCCTCTTTTGAATATTTCAATGAAAGCGTTTCCCCGCTTTGATTTTGCAACAATTGCAATAATAAAAGACGGTTTACAGTTGCTCCGTTAAAGTTTCGGTGCCCAGAAAAGGCATTTTCCGCCATAAATAAATAAATAATCTGGAGCGATTCAGGTGTATTTAATGGGCGAACTGTGGAGGTCGTTCCTTTGAAAGCTTTTTCCACTTACCATCTCAACTATTGATACGTTGCTCGTTCGCCCTGCTTCTGCTCCTGGTGCTGGATTTTCGAGCAATTCAAATATCGACCATGAATTAACACGAAATGGTCGGTATAGGAAAAGAGATAAGTTATAGAAATCCCATTGGATTTGTTGAATAATTCCATAAAAGGTCCACCTTCTTTCTTCTTGAACAAACCTGCTGCTAGCAAATAGAATAATATTTTGGCTTACCTTCACCCCCTTTAATCGGTCCATTTCTTAGTCGACACTCTTTTCATTTTATGGTGATTTCATTCCACTTTTCCATTATTTCAATTACAATTCCCAGATAATAGACCGAGCTCAATTTTCTGTATAATTGATTTTGTCTATTTTCTTCAATAAAATTAAATTCCAAAATTAATTGAAACAACAATAAATGACTTGTATAATTTAAAGCATTTGAATTGATATCTTACTGTGTTAAAGTCAATGAATCTGTAATTAATTCTTTTTTTAACATAATCATTTCAACTGTTCAATTTTATTTTTAAGATTAATGAGCAAAACTTGTGAAAAATATATTCTGAGATATAAGATTTTTTCACAACATGTTCCCATGAACAGTCCCGAACTAGAGGGTATATCACACTCACAGCTGATATTACGAATAATAAAGTTATCCAAAAACGGAGCTAGATCTTTACTGTCCTAGTGTGCAGTCCTGAATAGCGAGTATAAACTACCTTGATCCTCAAAGATTTAAAAAAATATTGATAGGACTTAATTAGTTACATACATACATACATCCACGGCGCTACAACCGAGCACTGGTCTAGGTCTGCCTCAATGCGCTCCTCCAAGCTGCTCGGTCCCACGACGACTATTATCAATTCGGCATTCCAAGTTTTTTGGAGCCTATTCTACACCATCTTACCACCTGGGACATGGTCTGCCTCTTCTCCTCGTCCTTACAATGGAACCACTGAAGACTTTCCGGGCTGGGTTGTTTTTACTCATGCGATATAAGTGACCAGCCCACCGCAGTCTATTAAGGCCTCCTGGTTGTATAGACTTCGGAATGGTCCATCCACATATACTAGAACGAAGATCCTTTGCAGGATCTTTAGCTTAAAGGCGGTAATTCACTCACCTTGCTATTGGCTGAGGGTCCAGGTTTCTAACGAGTACATGAGGACTGGCAGAATAATTGTCCTGTACCGCAGCAGCTTGGTAGACATTTTCAGAGTTTTGGATCCGAAAAACCTGATTAGCCTAAAGTAAGCGCTGTTAGCTTTCAAAAGATCAGAAAAAGTGATAGGCAGAGCTAGGGCGAATTGCGTGGAAGGACGTTCGGCTGTCCACCATACACTTACTGACACCTTTTCTTATATATGATCATTATCTTAATTATTATTATTTTCTATGTGAATAAGATCTATAATCCCTGAACGGGTTCGTCGCCCACAAACCAATAATAAAAACTAAAGCAGTTATTAAATTTATTTATATCAAATTTTTAATGTAAACATTATTTATTCTAATGAGGTGATCCCGCACTTTGACTTAAAGATCTATTGTGCTCCCTAATGTAAACATTAAAACTCGTTATTAAATATTATTAATTAATAATTGTTAATTAATTAATAATTTGGATATATTGATGTGTAATTAAAATCTGCATTTCAAATATCTTAAAAATGTAACATATTTTTAAATTAATGAAGATAACAAAGACGTATTAAAAGGACACTTGGGAATTAAGTTAAGTTTGGAGAAGTTGGGTGTAAAAACCGTTTGCCTCCCTACTTACCCCTTAAATATTTGCCCTTTCGCTCTATTTGCTCTTAATAAAGTGCTTTCAAAGTTTTAAGACTGATGGAGATGTTAAAAAGTTGCGCTGAATTGTGAAAAGGTCGGATCAACCCAAACCAATAATAATATTGGCATAAAAGCGGGACTGTTGGCAATTACCTTTTGGTCAAGTAAAGCCTGAAATGTGCAACGTGGCGGTTTTTTCGCAAACAATATTTAGGGAACTTTTTTATGCGATTGATTAATTATGGACCATTATTTCGGTCTTTATTTACGGCACGCTGGAAACTGCAAAGCTCGGCAAAAGCTTTTAACTTTAAACCCGAATTTCCGGTTCCTGCCCCCGAAGAGAAAAGTATTCCGCTAAAATCCTTGAATCGAAATTAATTGCCCAACAAAAACAAACACCGTTGAATGATTCGCAAAGACGGAAATAAAAGGAGTAATTGCAATTTCCATTCTGTGCTTTCGAGAGAGAAAAAACAGAGATTGGTTTATAGAAAGGAGTAACAGTATGAAAACAGGACAAAAGCAGGTTCTCGCATTCCTCGATGAATATTTATAAAAACATGATGAATAAACATCGTTTTAATACTATGAAAAATTGTGTATAAATAGGAGATTCTGCTGTAAGAGTTTCGCAAACTACAAAGAGTGGCTGTTCATGTTTAAATCAAAAGTTGGCGATTATCTGCAGCAGTTACGAGGGAAATTTCATTAAATCGACTGACTTTACTTTTGCATAATACTTGCTTGTTAACAGAACTTTGCAATCCCTTTTAAAATTAAGTTTTATTCTCCATTTACTCGTCTCCGGCACTTATAACGGCTTGTCTTTTAAGTTTGCCAGTAAAAGAGCTCGAAAACCAATAATATTCCTAAAATTAAAAGTTTATAATGAAATATTAAGACATTGTATTCTTTAGCTTATGAAAGACTTGTAAGTGGAATGATATTGCTATATGAAGCAAGAAGATAATTAGGGATTATAACTGTTTGTTATCTTGCATGGCAAGTAATGATAATTTATTAAGTAAATTATTAGGTTGTCCTACATGAAATACTTTATTGAATTAAAAATCAGTATATCTAATGTAATATCTAATGTATTGTGTCTGGAAATTACCAAATTGAGGCGATCGCCATCTTGCATTGGTATTGGTTTTGTGTACAAATATGATTTTAATAATATTATTTCTTTACGTTGTCTTTCTACAGGGTTTAGGTCTCATATTAAAATAAAGATTATTGAATTCCCTACAAAAATATTACCCGTAACTGTCACTTTATTAGCTGTCCTATTGTGCCCATATTATCATCCACAATGCAAAATGAGCACAGTTTTCGATAGCCATCATTACTTTACTAGAATTCAAAAATTTTGAATACTACTTTCTCGATTTTCGAAATAAGGACTTTTAGACTTTCAATGTGAGCTACTGTCGGCCTGCTATGACGTTGCGACCAAAATTTTCGAAATTCTAGATATATTTTGAATTGTCTAACTACCCTCATCAATAGATTGTTTATATAATGCCCCATAGCTGAGAAAAGGGAGATTCGGCATTTACGGATTTTCATTTTTTCGCAATTTCGCAAAATTGATTCAAGTATTTGCAAATCCGGTATGACCTGAAGTTGTAATCTGCAAAGAGATATACTGTGTGTAAATTTGAAGATCCAGCTTCTTTTGGTTCCAGAGATATAGAGGATAAACGGTTGCGGCTATAACCTCAGTTCACACTGTATGTAATAAAATTCGATTTTTGTTAAATTTTTCAATTTGAAAGACATACGAGTTTTAGTGACTAAAATAAGAATTACAAATACCGTGATTTGTTTTGGTGGCTAAAAATTGCAGAAAAGTCGGAGAAACTGTTAAGTAACGTGTTAGTATGCTTTGAAAAAAGCATTTAGTATTTAACTCTTAAGTTTAGTTTTAAGTTGTTTTCCAACAAAAAAAAAATGTTAAACATTGACAACATTTTGATCAAAAATTTTCACATCGAAGTCTGGTTTATTTAAAATATGGATTTTTCCTAACAGAATTATACAATATATGTTGTGTTATTCCTATTTTTGCACTGGCCTATCGAAGTTATAATCTATAGTTACATAAATTACTTAAAGTTATCGGAACTATTTACTCTAATATTTACTTCAACTCATGAACTGATTTCTGTGTATTTGTTAAATGCAATATTTGGCAAAATGGCATTGAGTCAAAACAAAGCTTCTATTAAAAGTCTCCCTTAATGTCAAACACAGAGAGAGAAAATGAGAGCAAAACTAGTGGAACATTGGTTTCGTAAATTGGGGACGCTTTTCAAGAGCGCTGACCATCTGCAGCTGAAAAACTTGCAGCCCAACTGGGAGATGGCCACATTTTTGTGGGCTGGGCGATTGTTTCATTGAATCAGGCAAAAAGTGTCCTGCAGTCGGACGATCTGTGTAAGTAGTTTTGAATATAACGGAAAAGTGGTCAGGAACTTTTGCGGTCCAGTTCTTTCCTGGATTGTGTCCGAATACAATGAAAATGCTGTCCAAAAAAATAGTGACCGCTTTTTGGAATGGATCTAAGTTTTATTGAATTGGAAATTGGTTGAATAAATTGCTATTGAAAAAGTTTTTATCCAAATTCCAGCATTTGTAATTGTGCAGAGAATTGCTCTGTTCAGGTATTTCCATTCCATCTATTATAGAATGACTTGCCAATCCAATTAAATTAGCTTTCATTCGTAGATTATTCCGATTGATGTCAGTAAAGTTCAACAATTAACAGTTTTAGTAATTTCAAATAATTGATTTTTTTATTCGTTTGAGTAAAGTTTACTGAGTTTTGGTTATGTAACAAAAACTTTTAACAATTTGCCTAATCATTACTACTTTACATATGTTTTTAGATTTCTTTTTATTTATTTGTCAAACATGAAGTTATTTTTATTAGTTTTCATATCTATGTTACAGTATAATTTTCTTGAAATATTTTTACTTGTAAAATAAACTAAAAACTGTATTCATAGTAAAGAGTAAGATAATTTATCATCATCATCAAGTTCGCTCTACAGTCCAGATCGGGTCCTGGCTTCCAAGACCGTTTGCCTCCAATAGTCCCAGTTTACAGCAGCGGTTTTCCAATCATGGACTCTCCGCTTATTTTTCTTGCCACTTTAAAGGCGGCTGATAAAGCTCTTTTTACTATGGATTCGTTTGGCAACCTGGCACATACTCCGTTCACATTGTTTAAGTAGGAGCACCGCTACATAGCAAAGTCCTTTAACTTTATAACTTTTATTTCGTAATCATTCCCACTTGTTAATTTATTTTTGGAGGTGGTTTTACCCGTGCGAATCTGTGGATAACCTAGGGAACTCGCGTCCAAGGAATCTTTCCCAAGTGCGGCGGCAGTCCCCTGGGCTGTCGAGATCCCTTACGGATCTCAAATGTGTTAAGATCTTCACCTTCCAGCGCAAGAAAGAAAGAATACTCCGTTCATTTCATGCCTCTCGACTTTAAGAAGACGACGATATGTGTATTGCAGTACAGATGGTAAAAGTCGTCATTTTCACACACCCGTTTGAATTGCGACTTAGATTTATTCTCCCGATTTTTAACTGTCTTCGAAAGTCTCCACGTTTTGTATATTATCTCTCATTTCGTAGACCTCAAAATGATCAATAATCGGCGTTTTTAAACAATGATCTGTTTTTCAGCATTATATTTTTTGTTTATTTCTGCCATTGTATCGTCGCCGGTTAATAATGTGACAGATGGCATTCGCTTCATTTTCAATTGTTGTTAAAGCTTTTTCCGAAACGGGCAAGTTTTGGCTCACAATGACGATATCATCAGCGTATGCTATCATTCGAGTGCAATTCTGTTTTTTTTGCTTTTCCCACTGCGTAGTCAAATACCATATTCAAAACCACNGTGACAGATGGCATTCGCTTCATTTTCAATTGTTGTTAAAGCTTTTTCCGAAACGGGCAAGTTTTGGCTCACAATGACGATATCATCAGCGTATGCTATCATTCGAGTGCAATTCTGTTTTTTTTGCTTTTCCCACTGCGTAGTCAAATACCATATTCAAAACCACACACGATAGAGTATATCGACCTGATTAAGGTCTTGCTCTGTCTGAAAGGAGCTGCATATGTGTCCCTTCACTTTGACGAAGTATTTATCATCTCCATCAGTTTGGCCGGTATTCGAAAGTAAATCAGAGCGTCAAAGAGTCCGGCCTTTTAAACGTTATCGTAAGCGACTTCAAAATCGATGAAGATGTAGTATTTGTTGATATTCCTCAATATTGGCTTCAATATATGACTTCTAGTATATTATATTAGAGATTATATGCAATGTTTAGAAGAGAGTTGTCTATGTAAGTGGAGCAATTAGTAGGTTCACCTTATAGAAATTATTTATTATTTTTTTTAATTATTCAAATTATAGTAATTGAGTCAAGGGCCTATTTTAATGTGAATATTGAAGTGAATTTTCTTAATACTCATATGTCAATTATATTTATATTGATTATTTTTGTAAGGAAATACAAACACTAACTTGCCACCGTATTTCCGAATAGTGATTGCCGAATTTTATCAATGACATGATAAATGGGATTGGGATAAACATACATACAGGAAGGTATGTCTTATATTCGATAAATGATTTTTAGGTCATCGATGTACGTCATAATAACATGACTAATGCGTAAACAATTTCTTTCGACAGCTCCCCTAAAATGACGTTGATTGATTGACGATGCTCCGTCTTTTGAAAACACCTGCAAAATGTAATTATATGGGGAATAACGACGACGACGCTCTGGAGGACTATGACAAACAACGAGCCTTTGTTGGAAATATCGAATCCATTTCGATTAATTAATTGTATTTTTAGCCAGAGAATCGGATTGACGTAAAGAAGCCAAATATAGTACAAATGTTTTATGGCGGTTATTTTAGATTAATTTAAATGACTCTAATTTAAAATTTAAATTCTTTAATATGTGGAAAAATTTTAGTATCTTACTTTATCTCTCGATTTTGACAAATATTATTGGAACTTTGACTTGTTGTTTATGAGGAATTTTTACAAATAGAAAATTATTCAAACTGTTTAAAAATTAGTTTAAATTTTAAAATTATTTTGAAAACAAATAAAAAATTATACACTTCTTACATTTTTAATTTATTTTGTTCTTTTTGTAGCTTTTAGTATTATAACAGTCAAATTTGGAACTTATTAATTGCGCCTCCGCAAAGAAGCGAATTTGACGATGTGTCTTGAAGTCTTGATATTGAGATGAATTTGTTTATCCCAGTTTCATTTCTCTTTACAATTCTTGCCTGAAATAGAAAAAAATTCAAAATTCACAATAAAAGTGTTTGTTTTCTAATACCAATGAGAACATATATTACAATTATTTTACGCCTAAATACCCTAGCGGACCTTTAGGTACGCTATCTTCGAGAGATAGTATATAAAAGACTAACGCATTTTTTATGAAATGTGATAAAGTAACTATTATATCTTTAAGATATTAGTAAGACTAAAGCAATTCAAATAATGAATTGGGAGAAAAAAATTGAAAGATATTAATTTTATAAAAACACTCGTCTATAAAATTACTTGTGGTTATTTTATGCGTTTAAAGTCGTG
>JXOV01006712.1:0-22550 GCA_001014945.1 Clogmia albipunctata
ACAACAATTATTTCAATTAACCAGGTCAAATTAATCTGTGAGAAAATAAGAATAGTATTATAGCGATAAAATTCCAAAATGAACGCCGATATGAAAAGGCATTAATAATAAAACAGAATAAAATAATTAATCATAAAGTGAATTAATCTAAAACTTAAATACACAGTGATTGTTTATGCCTCGGAATTATTCACCAGTTCGATATTGTTTTGCTAGCATAAGATTTAATCTTTTAGGTACTGGAATTTAATCGCTAAATAATTTTATTGCTGCTAATTGAATTCCCTATCAAAATCCAGTCTAGTACCTTAAAACTATCGATTAAAATAGTTTCTGTTTTATGTTTTTATTGAAAACTCCAATGGAAATTAATTTCGAACAATTAATTTAATTATATTTTACAAGGAAGTAGTCTCTAAGACCCATAATCTTGATGTTCCATATAAACTTTTTTTGTTTAATGACACTTGGCTTTATGTTAAATCTATAAATTACAAATATTCTCTTTCTATGATCACGTCTACGTTTTTATAAACAATTATCTCAATTAAATTTATTATATAATCACGTGCTTATTTTTATAATATTTAATAATTAAGTCACGGAAATGATAACAGTTCGAGTCTCTTAAAAAAAAGATCGCCGAGACATTGCCAAATTGGCACAAAAAGTATTTAATATAAATTCGTTTAGATAAGAAGCTTTTATTATTTAAAAACCACGATTATTTCAAAATATGTAGTTTTTTCTAAGGAAATTAAATATAAACAATGCAATTCACGATTAAATTACGCAATTCATTGATTATTTGAGTCACGATTGTAAATGACCTTGGCTCTTTCACTTCTCTAAATTACAAAGTCAAAGTTTAGTCATAATTTGTATCTCATTTAACTTTCTAAATGATAATTGAAATTATAAACCTTTTTATATATTAATTTCCCAATCTATATTAATGATAAAATTACTCATCTTTCATCAATTATTAAACAAACAAATAACCCATAATAATATTGATTTTGCAATCACAATAAAAGATTACGTTAAGACCCAATTAACCAGAAAGCAATTTGTCTTTATAAAAGATATTCTGGCGCTGTTAAATTTGTCCAATTAAAGGGGATTATATGTATGAGTATGATAAAAGAACAATAAAGAAAGTCAATAAATTACGTAGGTTCCTTAACAAATAAAATACAAAAAATAACTTAAAAACGATATTTCTTAAACAAATTTTCAAAACATTTTACTTTAACTTTTCCACTGTACTCGTATCTATTAAATGTTAAATAATTAATTCAATTGAAAGTGTTCTGTTGGCATGGCAATAATTTTCTATTTAACTAAACACGAGCCTCGCCTTGGTTGCATTGAAATTTACAAATAATCGACATTGATTTTCAACATTTTTTGCAATAATTTTCCTACTAATCACACACTTCTTATCATTCACTAAGTAAATTAATTTACAATTAAATCACACTTTCCTTTTATACACAATCTTATCAAAATGTTTCTAAGCTTGGAAGAAATAAGCAAATATTCTAATTATACTTTTTTGGTAACTTTGTAGATATAAAGATCACTTGAAAATAAGATAAACATACAAAAGATATCAGTTACAGACTTTGGACTTTTAAATAGAGTATTCAAATAAAGTGAGTATTAAATCTCATAATCTCTTCAATTCGTTTAAATAATGCAAAAAGTCAAATATTTATTTTGCAACCCCATATCTTTTTAGAATTATTATAAAAAAATGTTCTTAGATTTCATAATTAAAATTGTTCTTTTGCGATTTGTTGTAATTATTGCACAAAATATAGTATGCAACTTGTAGGTAATGGTACTTTACCAATCTCGGTCTATTATCGTTGCACTCAGGACAAGCTTTCCACCTTACTGGGAAAAGTACAGAATTACCTACAGTTGCGTAAACTATTATTGTTGTAATAGCCCAAAAAAATTACCGCTTTTTTCATTAGTACAAAAAAACTAATTTAAGCAAACAAACAAAATTGTTTCAATTTCTAAATTTAAAAGAATATTTGTTTGAGAACCTACTATAATCAAAAAATTTTATATTTGTCATTTAGAAAAGAGGAGTAAAGAAATTGTTTAGCTTGGGGGTTTAAAATATTGCAAGTATACAAGGGTGCAAAATTATTATGTTTTAAATAATATCAAATGATTCTATAAATTTTAAAAAACAGTAGACATCTGTTTCATATTGAAAAAAAAACAAAATTTGCACTCCGTCAAGAATTGTATACGATTTTATTTATTCGATTTCAAAACATTTAATTGGTCTGCAAATACTTTATTACAAAATGTTTTTTAACATAAAAAACAAAAGAAAAATAACAACCGACGTATCAACATCGAATAATCTAGGTCAAAAACTGCACGTCATCTTTAATGATAATATTTACAAATTTCATTTGAAAGAAATGCGGAAACATACTTGAAGATTAACCAGAATTTGTTTTTAATCCGTTTATTCGTGTAATTATTTCTTTCGAGATATATAGTATGCGCGTTGTATACAGATAAGAGTAATTAAAGCACTTGTATTCAAATACACACTTTTTCACTGCTTTACGTAATAGTAAATAAAGATCCATGGATCGAAAGTGGAATGAAGTTGATCATGAAATTTCGTTCTCGATTTTTTTTCGCGCAAACAGCAGCAAAACAAGACTATGTGGGTGTGTGGAATTGAGGACATTGTCTGATGAAGCATACAAAATGAGTTCGACGACCCTGACTTTCCATTTCAAAGTGTACTACGATTGAATGCTGAAAGCGAGAGTCTGTTCCATTTTTTCGATTTATCCACTGGTCTATTTATTATTTGGGGTAGAGAAGAGAGCTACCTGTTAAAAGCGGCTGAACGACTCCATTCTGGTTGCACCGTCCGCCGCAGTTGTTCCTCCTCAGGTGGCAGTTGAACATGCCCTCGCAGTTTGTCTCGCTCAATTCGTGGCACTCGGACATTTTGCCCTTTGACCCTCCCCCAATTCAATTTCCAAAGGTGCAAAAGCGCAAACTACAGCTCTCCAACTCCAACAATGATAACGCACAATTTTTATTCCACTGATTTTACCGGGTCCCCACTTTTTTCTATTGACTTATCATCGAGAGCGCGAACACAGAAAAACACAATCAAAGTAGGCCGCGCGTCCCAAGTTTCCACTTGGAGAGGAGATAGACGACTCTACTGGCTCGATTACCGATTTATATAGAGCCCACACCGCTCGTCGTCGTTGCCAGACACAAATTAGTTTGTTTATCAAACAAATTGTTGTTGCACAAATGTAAATTCGCAAAAAAGTTTAACGAGATTTTCAATGGAAAAACACTACATGGACAGCCTCCAGATATATTTTCCAACACCTTACAATATACGCGAAGAAGCGTATCACTTTAGATGTAGTAAACCGTCAGTTCATATTGAAATTCGCACAATATCACACGTGAGAATACAAGGTTGTTCAAGGTCAATGGTGACAGTTTTCTAGCGACAAGAACAACAAAAATCTTCCCTTTCATTTGCACAATAATCAAATTTGAACCCACAAAACGGTTTTTAAGATTAGCTTTCGAGACATGAATTTAAAATTCATCACTTTATCGAACTATACACTGAAAACTTTAATTTTTTCACTATGTAGTGAAAAAAGAAAGCAATAATCTAAAACACATATTCGTCTCTAAGCCGTTTGAAAAATAAACTTATTTTTTATATAAAAAAAAACAGTCACACAGAGACCGTCCGTTATAATGAAAAATATTTTTTAAATTATTTCTTCTTGTATTTTTAAGGAAATTGCAAACAAATTTTGTCCTGCTTGGATGTAAAGTCCACATTTTAAATCCAAAATTAAGAAAAACACGCCAACGACTCGTATTTAACACTTGTTTCCACGTTAATAAAAACAGATTTTAGACAATTAATTTTATAATTGTGTTTTATACTATTCTTTATTTAATTCTCCAAATAGTACATTAAAATGCCGAGAGCATAGTACATTGAGCCTACAGATTACAAATGTGTGCCAACTGAAAACAATATCACAGGATTTCCAATAAGTGTTTTCTATATATGTACAAAACTATAATTAATTTGTAATTTCACAGCTAAAATGGAATTTTTGTTTGGACAAAATTCGATGACTAATTTTGGCATTCCGGGTGCATTCGCTTCCTGTGCTGGGCACAGTTGCCAGAATTGTTAAATGTCTTTGGGCAGAACACACACTTGAACGGTTTCAAATCCTTTTCATATTTCCGATCCAGAATTAATGTAAAAGATCTGGAAATATAATTTTTTAAATATATTTTCATATAAGATTCAATTATCGAATTAATTACGAGTTTTCTGGGAGTAGTCCAGAGGTCTCTGCTTTTTTACGTGGTCGTCCACGCTTCTCTTTTAATGACTTAGAGTCGGTCTTTTGTAGTTTTGTTGTTTTATTTATGAGATGAGTTAAAACATGATCCTGTAGTTGAACATGTGTTGGGAAACGCTCTGGGCAGGTCGTGCATTGGAAAGGACAAAACTCCTCTTCGAATATCTGAAAGTAAAAATAACATGACATAAAGAGTTGTTACATGAATAAAAACTTAGTATCAACATTATACAAAAATTTTAAAAAATTAGTTTAAAAACAATTTTGAAAAATATTCTATAATATATGTACGAAATATATTTTGGCAATTCCGTATGTGAAGTGCTTCATTTTTTAATCAATCGCAGTATATAAAATTAAAGGATTTCTTCACTGAACAAATATTATTCTAGCTTACTACTATCAATTTTGATATTCTGACTGTCAAAACCATAAGAAAAATCCCTAGACATTGAATTTATTTTTAAAGATAAATTTTGAGTAGCAATTGACGTATTATTATTGTAATTTTCAAAATATTTAGTGATTGAATTACAAGAAAAAATTTGTTCACTCCTTCGTCGTGTAAACAAACATATCTTATGTTAAAAAAACTATTAATTTTTATTTTACCTTTTCCTCCTCATAGTCCATTTGTTCGTTTAAATCTATACTTAAAGTTCTCGAGTCATCAGGATCTAATATCAAATTGTGATGTTCAGAGACGTTTTCTTCCTCATCAGGAAGAAACAGAGTAGGATCAACTTTGACCTCCATTTCCGTTACACTTTCAGTTATAACATTTTGTGGCAATTGTTGGAAATTGGTAAAAAACATGTTACCGCATCCGAAAAATTCAAAGTTTTGAGTTAAACTATTGTTTGAATTGTTGTTACTATCTTGGCCCATGTAGGATCTAATTAATTTAATGAGATCGTCGTCGTGCAGGAGAAAATAATTGTTTAAAATGCGTCTAAAGTCGGAATTTTTCAGTCGTTCCAATTGGTCTAAATTATCCTCCCATTTGAGTGCTTTCAAGATCAATTTCAACAGTTCCGTATCTCGGATGATCTGTCCCAGTTTTATGTTTGTTATATCCGCTGTATGTCCGAATTTTTGGGCCATTTGGAATTGGAATCCATTCAATAACTGCTTCCGGTCCCTCTCCTCCTCAATTTCATAATTTTTCCTCCTTCGCCTCCGTGTTTTTGGCTTGGTTTCATTCGTTTTGTCCGCTGGGTTCAAAAGGATCAGGAATTTCTTCTGTGTATTACGAGCTATTGTGCACAAGTTGTCGAAATCGTTGAGAACTTTTAAGCATATTCCACAAACTATTTTGGGCAAGTAATCGTCTCTTTTTACCTAAAACAAATCGTTCAAAATTCTTCGTCAAATTTTTGTAGTGAAAATTTCTATTTTATAGAAGAAATTTAAACAGAGAAACGGTTTATTATATGACTTTAAATATATATTGATTAAAAGGTAAATATGTACTGTATAATTATTAAAAGGATAATATGTAATAAATTGTGATACTTATTGAAATGTGACCAAAATATTTATAACAAATTTAAAAATGGAAATTTTTTACGTTTTATTTAAATATGTTCATTTAAGCATAATAAATTAAATCGATAAATATGTATGCTATATACTATTAAGAAGATAATTTCAAATTATAAGATTATTAACAGTAAAATCAAAATAAATTTTAGCCTTCCTTTAAAATTTAAATAAAAAATAATTTATGTTATAATGGTGAGTCTTTAATAATTAACTAGTCTTTGGAAAAGCCATTGATTGGTATTGGTAAACAAACAAAGCAAACATTATTCCAATAAAACCGCTGAACGCTGGGAAAATATCCTGTGAAATAAATCTGGTGTGGAAAATCAGGAAACTTGTACTCGGTGTCAATATTTTCCCCAGTAAACCAATTGAATTCAAACTCATTTGTATCAACACTGTGCTATAGTTGTTAATTGATATGAACAGTTTGTTTGTGTTTTGTGTGGATTTTCCATTTTCTCTTGTTTTCCCTCCTTGCCCGCCCACACAATTAAACGAAAAAAGTCCTTGGACAATGGAAAATTCGGCCCCATTTCAATTATTTACCGTAATCTGTAGATATTTCCGGATTTGGTCCTGAAGTCCAGCTGTATCGAAAATGCTCGAGTACTCGTCCTGGTTCAAGTCCACCGAGCATAGACGACATCGGTTCTCAATTGCCTCCATCCTCCTGGTGTCTAATCCTAAATTCCAACGACTACTTTTGGAATGTAATCACTCGAATTGTGGTCTTTTTAACGAGAGAACTCTCAAGGGGGTTTAAACTAAATATCACAAAGATTACATTTTTCGCACTCGGAAAACTACAAACTTGTTTTCTTTCTTGATATATAAACAACAACAAAAGGAAAATCGCTTTTCCAAAACAACAACAAAAGAAAAATGGACTAAACACGGATAATTGCGCCAGTTTTAATATTTTAAATCTTCGAGGGGTAATTAAATCAATTAATTTTTTATTCATAAACCATTTTTATTAATATTTAGTAGTAATTAATTTATAGGATAATTTTAAAATAAATTATTGTTAACTATAGAATCCACTACATTGAAAATTCAATCGATAATCGTAAATTAATAAAGACTTTTCATTATTAAAAAATGGAAGTAAAATTTTCTTAAAAGAATATACCTTAGCATCGTTTTATCAAATAAATAATCTTAGACTGAGAAATAATAGATATTTTTAAATCAGATAACGAGAGTAAATTACGAGCCTATTATGCGAGTTTGTCATCGTTTCCGAGTTCGACATTTGTACGTAGACTATGATTTCTTTATTTTCACTAGTGAAAAAATCTAAATTTTCACTAGTGAGATAAAGTGACCCATTACGAAACACAAATTGATGTTAATAAGCTAAACATTCGGAGTGCAAAATTCATCTTATTAAATTTATAAACAAAATAGTTATTGTATGTTTTATCGAATTAAACCAAAAAACCTTAATAATTTAAGGACTAAATTATAGAAATAGAATTAGCTATATTAACGAAAAAGAAATAATTACCAAAATTTCGAAATATTTACCATTGGTTGAATCAGAAATTATTTGTTAATTAACCTTGGTTTGAATAAATAAATTTGAGCAAATCATAACAGTTATTTATGCCACAAGGGCGTAAAACCATTTGTTTTAAAAGAGTGAACAATTATGAAAAACATTAAAGCAATGAAAAAGAGATCATTTTCCCATAAAGGATTATAAAAATAAATGAATTGAATTTCTTTGTTATAAAACTTTAATAAAATCGTATTTACTCAAATAAATCCTTTTACAAACTGTACATAAATACCCGTTGGTCATGAGTCATTGGTGACTCGAGATGTATAAATATCATAGCCCAGAGATATGGTATTGTCGTAGAGAACCCTGTATTTGGTTGGGAGCCAGTAAAAGTTTACGACTTGAGCAGGAGGCCAGATAATCCATTCCGCTGTATAAAGCCGAATAAACTTTTCCTTCATATCCTGCACTATTTCCAGGGCTGTCTTCTTCTCCAGAAGACCTAATGTGACAAAGAGGACGGAAATGTTGATTGGAGAACCTGTAAAATGCATAATAGTTATTAATGTAAATAATGTATGAACTGACGATGTGTTTATTATAAAAAAATGTTTGTTTGCACGACGAATGAGTGCAAAAATTTACAAATAAAAAAAAGTGAATCCATGACTAACATAAATCTAATTTTGCAGTTCGTTCAATGACTAAATAATTTGGTATGACACGTAAATTTTTATGCCGTGGCTGCTTTTCTACATAATTTATATTGAAATAGAAATTCAAAGCAACCTTGTATGAGATTTTTCCTATTGTTTTGACAATCATAATATCAAAATTGAACGTAGTAAGACAGAATAATTTTTATTCAGTGAAAAATTGTTTTTTGAAAACGCAACACAATTAAATTGAACAAATTATACGGAAAATCGATATAAATACTGACTTCTGTTCTAAAATAAGATGAATTAACTGAAGCTTCTTAAAAATTTAGCTCAAATGTATAAATATACTATACTAAAAAATTAAGCAATACAAATAACGCATTAACTCATTTCAGTTTCAGTATTTTGGATTATGCAATAAATTTTATTTCATATGAAATTCGTGGAAGTTATGAGAACAAATCAAGTTAAGAAATATTGTTAGGTATGATAAATAAATCGATATATACATAAGTAAAATATGATTAGACTGTTGTCTTTCAAAACAGTGAAAAAAACAACTTTTTTTCACTAAAATCAATAAAAACAATTATTGGTTCTACAAGGAAGCAGAATGAGTCGCTTTTAACGAGGAAACGTGTTGTTCATCGTAAAAAATATTTTTTTGCAATTTTCTTAAAAAACTAAAAAAAATTTACTAGTGCGATAAGATGACGCATTATGAAACTCAAAACGATATGTCGAAAATCTAAACTTTAGATAAGAAAGTGCAACAAATTATTTTTCCCCTTTGGGAATTCGAGTTTCACACTGAGATAGGTAAAAAATAGGCAATTTATAAAAGGAATTGTATAAATATAACTTTAAGGCATGTGTTTAATGGAAAAAATACAAACCTATAACTTGATCTAATAGTACTTTTTTCATCACTAATTGAATTGTCCTTCCAGGTAACTTATAGTCGATGAATTTGTACCAATAATGACAAGCGATCCCGACTGAAATTCCAGAGCAGCCCATACGGAATGTTCTTCTTCGATCCCACTCCTTCATTTCTCCAAAAACGATCTGATAATATTGCTCAATCATGTCTCCAACAGCGGATAAGGTCATTGATATGCCCACATTTGTATAGAGCAGGTACTTGGGACTGAAGGCTTTATCTTTAACCTGTTTCACCCGGATAAGAGTCGGCGAAGACCGGAAAAACAGCCTCAAAGCCCGACCAAACATTTTACACCCTACGAAAAGTGCAGTTATTAGTATTGTACATGTTATAAAAAATACTTCGACTTACTTAAACACCAACTGCGATTCACTTTAACATTTTATCTAGTCAGAAATTGGCAAAATTCCCGAAATTTGAAAATTGTACAATAAAGTTTAAACGTCAAATTCACGTGGTTTATTATTATTGTAACTGTCATTGTTTATTTTCATACATTCCATTTGTTTTGTGTCGAATTAGATTTTTTTAAAAAACATTCCATTTAATTTAAGTGCCTTACAATGTGTCGCTGTTTAAGACATCTACCTGATTTAAAGTACCTCATAGTCGTAGTTGCAGTATTAGTTTACATTATGTCCAATAGAAAAAAATCAGAAGATCCCAATTTGTTCACAAAGGAGAGGTTGGCCAAGTTCGATGGAACTGAAGGAAGTCCCGGCCTATATATAGGGATTATGGGACATGTCTTTGATGTGGAACAGGGCAAAAAGCACTATGGACCTGGTACCTGTTTAATTCTTTGTCTTTTAGCTAAAATAATAATCTTTTGTTTTTTGTATTTCAGGTTGCTCCTACAACTTTTTTGCAGGTTGTTTTTTTATTTTCTTGTTTTTATTGAATATTAATAAATCTACTTTCACTTTTATTCATCTGAAAAGGTCGTGATGCTTCCAAGTCATTCATAACCGGGGATTTTGAAACGGAATCTGACGATTTGGATGATGTTTTATCTCTCACGCAAAAAGATATCCTGGCTATTTTCAACTGGAAAAAGTTCTATGAAAAGGATTATACTTCCGTGGGAAAGCTGATTGGTCGTTTCTTTGATGAAAATGGCAAAGCAACTGACTATTACAGAAAAGTATTGAAGCAAATCGAGATCGCAGAATTGGCTGTGGAAGTGGATAAGAAATTGTTGGAACAATTCCCGCCCTGTAACACGGAATGGAACGCTGATACAGGATCCACCTTTTGGTGCACAGACCGTAGTGGAGGCATTGAAAGGAGCTGGGTAGGGGTGCCCAGGAAACAATACAAGCCCGGTCAAAAGGACTTCAACTGTGTTTGCGTCATGGACGAACTGCTCGGCAACCCCGATCTTAAAGAGTTTTCTAATTGTGATCCCAAAAGCACCAAGTGTACCTTCAAAGAAATAACTGAATAAAGTATATATTTTTACATTGCACAAAATAGGTATTTGTATTTTATAAGAACGCACAATACGCCCCAAGGTGACACCAAAATCTATCTAATTTGTACATAAGAATTCAATTAAATTGATTATATTTTGCCACATTGATTAAACATGATCGAACAGCTTGGGCAATGGTTTCTGTATTTTTTACTTCCCTTCGAAGTCATTCGAACCGGATTCTATTGTATTTAAATTTTCGACTGTGAACTCAGTACAAGACCAGTAAATAATATATTTTCGAACACTATAGAAATAATATAACGATAATCTTCATTTAATTTAAAGAAATAAAGATAATTAGCTTATGGCTTGCGGCGTCTATTTTGCGACGGCTTTAGATACCTCTCAACGTTTCCATCGACTTCTAATGAGAAATGTGCCAAGACTGTATTTTCATCAATGATCGCGCTAGATTCCGCTTATTAAATTGTATTTAATCAGTATTAAACAGCCGTAAATGAATCAACATCTACTGACCGCGCGCGTTCAATTAATACGAACACATACACAGATGATTTGATTCAATTGATTAAGCAGTTTAATCATTAATTCAGGAACCATTTGATAGCTCAGATCGACGTGATCGAGTAACATTCCTCTGAAACGACTGCATTGATATTAATGAAATTTTATATGCATATGGAGTTGCTCCGCACGTAACCGTTTATTTTTTACACCCCTGAATATTAAGAATGAGCAACACCTAATTTTTAAAATAGTTTGTTTTTGAAAATTGCTTTTTTGCATTGATTAGGAATACATAAATATTTTTAAAAAATCACACCTATAACGTATTAAAGGTAAGCTACTCTTAACACTACATTTTTTTTTTAAATTAAGCATTGAAAAAAATTCGACACCAAATTCTTACAATCCAACATGCTAAGGGTGAGCCATTTTTTTACTTTTTTCGGAAAAAGATATATTTTTGATTTGATTAAGCAGTAAGAAATGAATATACAAAAAAATATCGCCCATACATGTTAAGGGTGAGCTACCCCTAATAAAATTATTTTTCAAAAAGCAATGGTTAAAGACGTACTAATCACAAATAGTTAACCCAATTTTAGTCAAATTGTGGGCATATGGGGGAGGTTGGTTAAATCGTTTAAGTAATTTTTTATACCCCTAAATGCTAAGGGTGAGTCCCACCTGATTTTTTAAAAGAGCTATTTTGGATTTTACCATATTGTGATTAAGTGTCATTGGCAAGTACAGCCAATTCCATTTTTTGGAATACAAATTTCATTCTAATTCTTTTGGTTTGCGAAATTTCTTCCAGTATTCATCACAGATATTATCCAATTTGATATTTAAATGCCAAAAAAGGTCCGCTAATAGTGAATTTCATAGCTGCGAATAAAGTAATTAATATAAATTTTCCTGGAAGCGCAAATAAGAATTCTATGGTTGAATTTCAAAAAGATATATTTAATTACTTTTTTGTTGCTTAAAAAATAAACTTAATATTAAAAATATATGATTCGATCATGAATACTTCTAATAAAACAATTTGCAAAACATATAATTAAATATTAAATTGCCTAGGAAACTACAACATATTCGAGTTTTGTATAAAATTTTTATATTATAAATAAACCCATTAAATCAATTAAATTATGAAATCTATCCATGTAATATATTGATTCCACATATCAATATGATATCAAAACAATAAAACACATCGATTTTATCACCACTGTTAACGATTTATTATAATTTAGATATAATTCCAGTAATATAATCTCACAACACAACAATAACTCTAAATAAACTAATGTCCTTTTGCGAAAAGATGTTTAAACTCGCCAATCTTTTCGATGAGCTGTTGGTGGTTGTTGAGAGCGGCGAGGAGGCCCTTGTCCGCGACCACAGGGTCGTCTTTCTCGTACGAGATAATCTCATTGTCCAAATTGGTCATTTTTCCCTTGAGGGAGTTTAAAATGGCGTTTCCAGCGCAAAGGTCCCACTTTTTAATGGCTGTCGTGTGAATGTACGCTGTTGCATTGCCTGATATTACACTCAACACTTTGTAACCGGCTCCTGCTGCCGGTAGAACGTGGACACTTTCCCCAAAGATTTTCTTTGAAATCTCTTGAACGTCTCCTGCATGCGACCTGGAGACCGTTAGAATGGGGTTCCTAATCTCAGAATTGTCAGTCCTTTTAATGGCCTGAATGTCCTCTGATGTAAGATGGTCCAGCCAGGCCCAAGTGGTTTTTCTCGAGAATGGATTGTGAATTACTCCAATTATTGGCTCCCCTTTAACAGCCACACACACCATTGTCGTGACGTACTTGAAAAGTCGTTCTGTGTACTCTTGAGTAGCATCTAAGGGGTCAATCCACACTGTCACATCCTCCACAGAGACCCAATCATCGGAAATTTGACTAGTTTCATGCAGAACTGTCGGATCCAAGTCGAATAACTTCACTTCTGGGCACTTTTTCTCACCCTCACCCACATCCTCCTCTGACACAATGTTCAACTTTGGAAAAATCCTCTTCAAACCCAGTCTCATCACGCAGTGGGACCGAAAATCAGCATCAGTAACAGGATCATTGGCCCCCTCTTTGGTTTTCCCTTTGCTCTTCACAGAGAAGTCAGCCTGCCTGGAGATAGCCTCCACCTCGACACCGCCCAAAATAGCCGCCTGAATTGACCCAATCAGCAACTTCCGGAGATTGATTTCATTTAGATTTTTGCTTCCGAAATCGTGATTTTTCGCTTGAGCGCTACTGCCAGAAAACAGCAAATAATAGCTGGTGGTGAGAAAGAGGATCAGCAGTATCAGCATACCGCACTTATTGATCCTAATCGACCCTGACAAATTCATCTTAAAGCTAATTTACCACTTCATTCTTAAAAATAAATAAATTATTCAAAATAAATTTGTTTACGTTTTGGTCGCTTCTTCTCTATTCAGCTGTCAAAGTTAAAATTGTCATTTGTTGTTGTTTAGTAAAAAAAAAATTTTGGAGGGAAAAGTTTGATGTTTGGTTACTTTCACAAAAAATTCGATTATTTTTGAAAATTGGGACATTTTAAGGAGATAAACAGTTCAACATGGCCTCTACTACAGCCTCCAAAAAGGTGTTTATCAGTGTCGACCCGGAAAACGTTCAACAGGTGGTTTTGTTAAGTTTAATTTTTTAAGGATTGTTTTTATAATTCTCGAACTTTGTTTATGGACAGGAATGCGTTTCACAAAGCCGGAGAACATTAAAGGTTTTACAACCAGCTGCCACAGATAAGGAGAACCTGGCCGGGAGAGGACAACATGCCTTATTAAAACAGAAGTTGTGAGTTTCTTAAAATATTCAAGTTTACAAAAGTTGTTTATGTTTTTGTTTGTTCTACAGAGATCTCAGCACTCCAGTGACTTCACAAAAGAAAGCGAAGCAGATAAATGAAGAGACTCAGACAGATTTTCCAGTTGAAGAAAAGCAGAAAAGGGAGATCACAGAGGAGGATTTAACGACGGAAAAGAAGAGTGAATTTTACTGGGAACGTTTGGCGGAACAAAGACGTTTGGCTTTGGACTCGTCGCTCAGGGAAAACGAGAAACTCCACGAACGCATCCAGATTCTGGAAGAAGAACTCAAAGTAAGCGAGGAAATGCTAAAAGAAACCAAAAATCTCGTTGAAGTTTTGACTGAAATGCTTCAGGAGCAAGAGGAAGCCAATGACGAAACCGAAAATTAAGATAATTTAATTTAATTACCAGTTATTTCCCCGTGTTCGAATTATTATGATTTTCTGAGATTTAAATAAAACGAATTTGTTTTCTAACTATGTTTATTGGTGTTTTATGAAGTAACAATTACTAATAAAATGTAAAATTAAAAAAATCATATAAAAGGGGAAACATTCCAGTCAACGTACTTGTTTGAATTTCAAAGTTAAATGTTTACAAACTGTGGTTGGTGAGTGAAACAAATGTGAAGTTTACAATAATATTATTATTGACGCTGAGTTTTAAATTTATTTTTTTCAAAAGTTTCGTATATTTTATACACTTAACTGTTAAATAGTTGATAAGTAAGTAGTTTTGAGTGAAGTGGTGATATTGATTACAATGTTTTATCAATTTTATGTGTGAAATTGCACAATTTAGAATTCTAATGGTGAAACATCGTGAAACGTAATTGGTTCGTGATTGGAAACATTGGACAAAAGGTCTAAATCCATATTTGTGTTTCGTTTTGTTATTAACAACAAATTGTTATCTAATACTAAGTGCTTTGGTTGGTTTATTACTTCTATTGTTGGGTTTTATGTATAAACAATTGCTTCTTACTGATTTCAATTTAATTATTATTTATAAAATAGGCTTTATTTATTCAAAATTTAGTTCTTTAAAGAATAATGCTTAAAATAAGTTAGGATTGTCTCAGAAAAAATTAGCCTACCATGGAAAAAATACAATTTTTGCGTGTGATTTTTTAAAGTTTGAATGCTGAAAATAGTTGTACTGGGTCATGTGTCGAGATTATAGAAGATGGAACTGCAGTTTGTGGTCTAATTTACCCAATTTTTACCATGACAACGGAAGAGGTGTGAACCTTTGAATGATCAAAGATGTCAAAATAGAGTGGTTTTTTTCTGCAACTTAGCGTTAAATTTGTCAGTTTAGTAAAGTCGGGTTATCCTTTTAGTCTATTCTATTTAATCAAATTCGATTTTTCTAGTGATTAAGTAGAATTTGCTTCCTTCTGAACACTTAGCGGGTGCAGTCCACTGATCAATTATTCTCGAACTTTAAAGGATTGGATACAAATATGGATACAAATGTAAAAAATTACGAAATAATGAAAAAAACCACTTGGTTTGCAATTGAACAATGTCATCAACGGCTCAAAATCGTTGTACGGCTTGTTGATAAAAGTGAGAAATCGCGGTACGCTTTACGGGAACAGGTTTCTCATTCCAAATATAAATACAGGATAAGATGTTTCCAGTATTTTAAGATCACTATTATATCAGCTATCTAAAGGACTTTCAATCTGGGGTCTACTGATACCGAACCCGGTATTTTTTTCACTTTATCCTCTACGGGAGTCGGGAGTGCATGGACATAGTTAAACAAAAATCAACGTGAACAACAAATTATTTTAGAGCTTTAAATAGTATCCTGAAGCTCTTAGTTTTCTAAAACTAAGATTTCATTTACCAAGCGATAATGGTAATTTTCCATTTTTCAAAAATGTGCCAAAATGCTTGGTTTTAAATGCGATTAAAAAATAAGTACTTGTTCAATTCGGTTGGAATTTCAACAATTGCTATTTCGGAAAAGGCTTTAAAATCAATTGCTTTTACCATAGTACCCCCATTCGACTCGAAGGCTAATTTATTCTGAAACAGCCCTCGTATTTAGTTTTTAAAATTAAATTACCTTTATTTTATTTTTCTTACCTTAATACATATTCATAGTTTTATTTTTTAATAATAAATACAATACTTTATTGGATCATACATAAGTTTAAAAGCAAAGTCGAGCAATTGTGGGTCTTTTCGAGGGATTTTCTATTTACAGGGGGAAAATGGTCGAGGTCTTTTCTGTTTTGGTTTTTTCAGTTTGTTGTTTCGTACTTTGTGAAATTGTTTGGATAAACGGGAATGGCTTTAATAATAAACTGTCTCCTATCGACAGCTATTTCCTTGTCCGATTTGTAGACTGGGATCTGCAAAATTAACAAAAATCCACAAATTTAGCAAAATATTTTCTTTTTTTCCTCATTTTTAAATAAAATTCAACTTCGAAATCTACAGTGTTAGTGATTTAGTGTTTGTTAGAAACTGTCCCCAACTTACCTCAATTGTGAAATGTAGTTAAGTGTGGTCAAGAAACCAGAGTCAATCAGTCCCAAAACACATCTTGCCAATGTTTAATGTACAGTATATTTTATTGGATACACAAAATAAGGAAGAGACAAAACTAATAAATGATATTCAACTACAACTACTACTGTTTAATAGGAAACTTGATCGATCTGATGGCGTGCGCTAGTTATGCGATTATTTGGTATTTTTCATTACGTATGAAAGAGACACTGGCCGAGCCTAATTTACCTTGATGCAAGCGCATTGGTTCTCGTTAAAGTACGAGCCCGTTGTGCAGTCTGACGTCCGACGGCAACGGCACGAGCAATTGCTCGCGTCCCAGAACTTTAGGTCCTCTTGCTGGAAATAGAAAGCAATTATTAATTAGTTAAATATAAGTTTATGCATTTTTGTTGCTTAATATTGATATTATGACACTCAAATTTATTCTGTCAAAATCGATAGAAAGAGTGCTATTATGAATTCTTTAAAGCCCACGTGCTTTTTCTTTATTATTAAAGTAAATTTTGTATAAAACACGGTCGATAAGCATTATTAATCACTCAGGCCTTCTTTAAGGCACTCGCTTCGCTCTTAGCTTAAAACAACCCTTGTGTTTAATAATGACTTATCTTATCGACCTTGTTGTATAAATAACTATTATTGTAAAGAATTATTAAACACTTGGTAACATTATACAAGACTGTATTTTAAATTTTTTTTACTAAAATCGTGATTATAAGTTTTTGTTCAAAACATCTTTGTTAATTAGAGTAAAATTGATATAAAAATTGGTTGTGCAATTCAGTTAAGAAAACTCTTAATTTGCGTGCGGCAGTAATATATTTCGATACAAGTGGTAAAATAAAGGTTATTACTGCACGTATTTACCATGTAATAGGTAAATGAGTGCTGTAGAGTGATGTCAAATTTTAATACTTTCAAGAATAAATAATTACTGATTACTTTTTTTAAAGTATCGAATCTTAATTTTTCGTTATTAATTTTTTTCCAAATGCTTTTAAATCATTGAAATCGATATTTGACATCACTAGTGCTGTAATAACCTATTTTGTGTAATTCTGAAAAAATATCAGCTATTCGATAATTATTAATAAAACCGTTCACAACGGTTTTTTCAAATCGTGTAACCACAACTCACAACGACATTTTCATATATAAATATATTAATAAACAATTGTTATGACAATAATATGTAATTTCACTAAATAGGTGACAAGTAAGTCATATCGGTTTTTTCAACGAAAATATTCAAATAATAATGTGTAGAGATATGGTTATGACAACAATTTGTAATTTCATTATATTGGTGACAATTGGCGTGAAAATTTTGAATTATTTCAGCACTCCGTGCATACAAATCAATTTGCGCTAAGAAAAGTCTACTTTTCGATACGGAATTGCACAAACTATTGTTTTACATTTATTTATTTTAAGCCTCTTGAGCCTTTGTATTGTCCGTATTATTAGTATTAATGCACAATTTTCTTGGCCTTTATGACATTTAATCAAAAATAGTCCATTATTACAGTGATCACGTCTATATTTGTTTTATGATATTCAAAGGCCATACTTTAATAATAAAAAAAAGACTAATGCCTGTCATTATTAATACAAGTAGCGCAATATAATAGTTATTTATACAACAAGGTCGATAAGATAGGGCATTATTAAACACAAGGGTTGTTTTAAGCCAAGAGCGTATCGAGTGCCTTAAAGAAGGACCGAGTGTTTAATAATGCTCTTATCGACCAAGTTTTATACAAAATTTTATGCATTTTTCAATAAATTAACACAAAAATCTGGCTGTCCACCATACACCTAATGACACGTTTTCGTGCATCTAGACAATGATTTTATTCATAGTCATATTATATGTGAATAAGGGAAAGCGGGTTCTTCGTCCACTAATCAAAAAATATTTGAAGTAAATTTTCATCAATATTTTCTTTGTTTTCCTTTAACTAATTAAAAACGACAATTACATAATGCATCATAATTTGACGAATTTAACAGAAAACCGGCAGACGGTAAATAATGATTGCAACTACTTAAGGAAAACTTCAATTAAAATTAAATTACCAAGACTTTTCCAGTTATTTTTTCTAAAAATATCATTATAATGTCAGAAAAGTTCACAATTTACCTGGACACATTTATTCCTTTCCTCTGTGTTTGTGCAGTAGCAGGCACATTGACTTTTGTCGTATTTTTGGAAGGCATTGCAGTGTTCACTTCGAACGGCACAGTCACAGGCGCATTTCAAATGCTGTTCAACTAGAATTGGAACCTTATTCCTGTAAACGAATTTGGCTCCATTCCACTCGGATTTTAAAACCTGGAAAGTGAGAGTTTCTGTGGCCGTAGGCTGACAGCTGAGAAGGGCGTGAGAGCAGCAGCCTCCTAAAGAGGAATAAATTGTAAGAAAGTTATAAAATTAAAGATTTTTGAAGAGAAAAAGACTACAAACCACATCTGTTAACTCGTGTGCAACTTGGAAAATAAATCACTGATGGGTTATTGCCTTCTCCGTCAGGATGCAAGGGAACCACAGCTAGATCGGGCTGACAACCAGCTGGCTTTGGTGTGATAGCGTTGTCTAAAAGAGAATTCTTTTTAGTTTCAATTTTAAAAAATTGAAATTCTATTAACTCACTTCTTTCCATTCCATCTCCAAAACGATTAGCTGGAATGAATTAAATATTATTAAAATCATTAATTTAAATCGATATATTAATATCAATGGATAAAATTATACTTTAAATTAAATAGTTTTCCAAATCAACTTATTTTATTTGTCTAATTTTTCATTTCTTTTCAGTTAGCCTTTAAAAATATCCCGATGAGAGTCAGTAATGGAAGTTAGACTGGTACTGGACCGTTATTTGGCGCTGTTGACTGCCCGGAGCTGGCAGGAGATTGAAAAGAATTTCGCTTCGAACGGAGTCATTGATTTTTACGGAAAGACAATAAAAGGCCATCGAGGGATCCTCAGTTTTGTGCGGACCAACTTATATGTACATTCGTTCAACTCACCGAAACCATGTGACCAGTTCGAGACCAGAGAAACACAAACCCAAACGTAAATTCTTTAACATTTTGACTTTAATTGGTTTTTTGCATAAAATCCATATTATGACATTAATAGTTATTTGTGTTACAAGAGTGTAAAACAAGCCGTTTTTGAACGAAGAAATGTATGTGAAATACGAGCCGTTAGGTGAGTTTCTCATCGTTTCCGAGTTAAAAACGGATTATACACTTGAATAGGACATACAGTTTTTGCATTATCTTCCAAAATTCAAGTAAAACTAATTTAAAAAATTTTGTCGCTACAACTGTCTGTATTTGTACGTTTTTCGGGCACTATTTGACCGTTATAACTGCCTGTATAATTGTACAGTTTTTTCATCAAAATGATGCTTAAATTTTGACTTTGAAACCAATTTTTATGTAGATTATAACTTTTTTTCACTAGTAAAATAAAAATTAAAATTATTTTAAATCGATATCGAAAAGCAAACCTTTCGATACGAAAGTGCAAAAAAATTCTGTCAAAGATATTTTTATAGTGCTAGTGCTTTAAAGAATTTTTTAAAGCACTAGTTCTTTTTTGGAATTAAAGTGTGACCTTCACGAAATTAATTAGTAAATTCATATGAATTACAGTTTCGCTGTGTTAACGAATGGTATTTATTCGAAGATTATAGCTATCTTTTTTCACTAGTGGCATAAAATTTCAAAATTTTCACTAGTGTGAAAAAGTAAAGCATTGTGAAACTGAAATCAATGTCGAAATCGTACGTTTCGATACAAAAGTGCAAAAAATTATGTTATGTTGAAGATGTTTTTATTTATTTTTTTTTATAAAAAACGGATCTCCTTAAAATTACGACTACTTAAACTATGTACAAGAGATATAATTCTTTTTCTATTTCTCTCCAAAAATGTACGATGGAGAACTAAATTTTAAATTTGAATTTAAAAGAAAACGAAGTTTTTTTAAGTTGTGTTAATTTATTTTAAAATGCACAAAATGTTGTACAAAACACAATTAATAATCATTATTTAACACATCTTCTTCAAACAAATGTTCTTTTTTTAATTTTTCTGTTAAGTTATTTAAAAATGCATAAAATTTTGTATACAACACTGTCGATAAGTACACTTGGGCCTTCTTTAAGGCGCTCGTGGATTAAAACAACCCTTGTGTTTAGGTTAAAATAAGGCATTATCTTATCGACCTTGTTATATAAGTAACTAATTTTTTATTGAACGCACTTTTTATTTAGTTTATAATTGGTTAAATAATTTAATTCCTAATATAATTTCATAAATTTAAACGACATCTTAAAAATGGATACAGATGTGGAGATATTTATTTTTTAATTATGATTTAATTATTTGTATAGCGAAGAACCCATTTCTTCTTTGTAAATTTGCAATATACGGGTTTAACACGTATTTCCAGAATTAATAAATTAAAAAATCAAGTTCTGAATGGTTTTCTATGTACAGACACTTGACAAAATCAAGCTCATTAAACGTTTATTAACCTGTCCATGCTTTTAATAATACCCAAGCTATGATATTTCTTAGATTGAGTCTAAGAATAAATTGAAATCGTCTTAATCTCGATACAACTCTAAAAATTTAATTTTAACGCTCTTTTGTTAAATAAGGTAGGTTTACAAACTTGTTCCTTTTTATCATATTTAATTGATTCAACAATCGCACTTTCAATGGTGAATATTTATATATCAAAACTGGTAAATTACGTAGCTAATAAACTCATTAATAAATTTAAATGGAGAAATATAAGAAGCTTAAGTAAATAACCAACTAGAACTTGAGTCGCCTAAATTACATGAGCAGACTGATGCACCGATACCTTATTTAATATGTAAATTATAGCTAATTATTCAGTTTATTTTTAGATTTATTCAACGGTGAATAGTTCAGTAGTTTCGCATGTCTAGAGCTTAAAAAGTACTCATCGGGTATTTACTTTTTTTTTAAAGAAATAATGTAAAATTCATGGAAATGATTACTAGTAAATTGTTTCTTTTTTAAATAACGATTGAAATAATAGTTAATTATACGCCTATGTCGATAAAATAATATATTATTAATTACAAGGGGATTTTTTAATACCACGATCGTAGCGAGTGTTTTGAAGAATGTTCGAGTTATAAAAGAATTATTCATTTTCAGTTAAATTAACACAAAAATTCGGCATTTTATTGAAATTCAACTTTAAAATTTCATACAAAATCATTTTTTTCTTATTTCGTGTGTGCTATGTCGGGATGACAGAGAGAGAATTATATCTGTCGTCTCTCATTTGCACATAGTTTACTTAGTAGTTGTTCATTCGCCAAACCAGCTATTACTGTATTAACATTTAAGTACGGAACTATACCGGCTTCTATATGAATTTGATCAATTTGGTAAAAAAAAGCTTTCATGGTGGTCACACTTTACTAATGAAGAATTATTTAAAGTACTTGTGCTATAAAAATGCCTAACAGAATACATAATATCAATTTCTTGTATATAAAATTCATTGGGCGAAGAATCTGCTCAGGGATTATAATCCTTAATTATATATAATATACATGAATAAGATAGTTTTATGACGCACGAAAACCTATCATCGAGGGTATGATTGACATTCATTCGTCTTTTTATATATCGCCCTAGGTCTCCCTACCTATTACAAATTCTGGTTCTTACTAAATTGTTGCTATCAGTGATTTTTTAAAAAGATATTGACGTTAGGATGGGAATGAATAAAATTGTAATTAGACCCGCCAATCAGCATCGCACACTAAGGTAGTATAGGTTTAACCATTTTACAATATAGGTTTAATGTTAGTCATATGTACAATTAATTTGAAGTGCCAGCTAATTTTGGACTATCTATCTACCATGAAAACATATTGTACGCGTATTTTAAAACTCATCATTCCATACTTTGACAGTACTTAACTAAAATGGCTTAACTAATAAATTGATTCATTTTTCAAATAACGATTTAAATAAAAGTATTATTCTAATCATTCCAGACGAACAGTCCCACTGGAAAACCTAATACCAGAGGGCAGTGTTCACGATGGCGGATCACCTAGTATATCGCCCTATGACCGCTGTC
>JXOV01006712.1:22686-39441 GCA_001014945.1 Clogmia albipunctata
GTATATCGCCCTATGACCGCTGTCCAGTGCC
This sequence comes from Clogmia albipunctata, assembly GCA_001014945.1. Classification (NCBI taxonomy): domain Eukaryota; kingdom Metazoa; phylum Arthropoda; class Insecta; order Diptera; family Psychodidae; genus Clogmia; species Clogmia albipunctata. The sequence goes on from JXOV01006712.1 coordinate 22,718, forward strand.
ATCGACATCAACTTCCACTGTGACGTCGTCTTCAACACCTCGATCGACGGCTGTGAGTCGAGGATTTGAAACGCCACCGCCATTGCACCGGCCAGAGGATGCCAAACTGCCTGAATTAGGCCGAGGGAGGCGATTCCTGTCCGACAGCGACGACAGTGATAACGAGGAAAAGAAGGCGTCGACAAAGCGAAAAAAGTACTGTTCGATAACAGAGTTTGCTCGGGAGCTCAACAAAAACAGTGAACTGCTGTTGATGAGCGACGAGGACCTGGGAGAACCCTCCTCCAAGAAGCGACTACATTTTGATCTCAATTCAACAGCCGAAGAAGATTCTTCTGGAAATGAAGAAGAAGGGGACGAGAAAGAGGGACTGTCCAATGCGAAAAAACAAAAACTAACTCCTGGTACGAAGATTCCAAAGCAAAAGCTGGTGAACGCCTACTCGGATTTAAAATACTTGGAAGTGACAGGTGAAGTGAAAATAGCAAAGAAAATCAAACACCGACAAGTAGGCCATGGAACAAGTCCAGTTTCGTCGCATTTTGACCAAGTTTCAGATCCCGATGATGATCAGGACCTTATAAATTTACCACCTCAGACAGCTGCTTCAACGCCGTCTACAAATTTAATGGCGCGAAATACAAAATTGCGAATTTCGTATCGCGAGCACAAATCAGAAAAAAACAAAATCCAGTTTGTGCTCGCCTGCTACGAGCATTTGGCAAGAAAACCGTCTACCAGAAGAAACCTGATGTCTCAGTTCGTGCAGCCCGAAGAGCAGCAAAAGTCCCGGACCAAAAATAGTGCCACAAAATCGGAAAGACTGACCCCGCAAAAGGAACGCCGCAAAAAATTAACGCCCCGAAAACCACTCCGGTTCTGATCCCCCCTCGAGACTTTCAGGAGGAACGAATGCAATTGTGTTGAAGCGACGCTGATCATACCTCGAATTATATATTGTATTTTAAATGATTTACTTATTTGTAACAATAAATGATAAAATTGTTTTTTCATCAATCGGATTTTGTCATTGCATTTCGGCACGTAAACCTACTAAGTCTATTTTCAGCGTCACACTTGGAATTTGTAATTATGGACTGGTGATGATTCACGGGTAATTACATTAAGCAGGTAGACTAGAAGAGACACCACTTTACGTGGTATTTTGTTAAAACAAGTAGTTGAGTGTTTCCCTTTTTAAATGAGGTTAACAGATTGTTGATACATTATTGCAGAAACATGAATATACCACTTTTTATTTGTTTCGTGTTTTCTTCATGTAAAACTTTATATAATTTTAAATATTACATGTTTCGAATGAGATTTAATAATTAATAACCCTATTATTGACTCTATGGCCTTTATTACATGGGGTAGGAAAATAGTCTAAGAATTTTAATGAAAATCTTTTTTAAATAATATAATCTACTTATCGTAAAAATACTACCTAAGGGGAAACCCCACAAATGCAAGATTATTACACAGATTAAACATACCGGTGATAATTCTGCAAATAATTAGGTATTTTGTGGTGGCTTTAGTATTTTTTAAGAAGAAATATGATATATAATAACAGCTCCGCGCTATTTTTGCCGAACGTAACCCTGCTAATAAGGGAAAGTAAAACGATAACAAGGAATGATATTTTATAATTTTCTGTTTTAACAAAAAAAAGTTTTTATTTTGTTTATTACCTTTAATGACGTATAAAGGGACTCGTTTCTATTAACATCCGCTAATAACGATAACCGCAAAAATGGGATATTAAAAAAAATATTTCTTTTGTCTATTGAACTCCTAACAATTAACCAAATCAATAGTTATTGATTACTCATTCAAACCAAAAGCCATTAACACCATTTTTCAATAAATACTAAAATATATCTGCACTCTATAAATTTTAATCATAAACCCTCATAACAAAGCTGTATTGATTAAATGTAATGGAAAAAACAAATTGCAATATAGTGATAAAAACTATTTCAATGAGAATAATATGTGAAAAAATCAATGTCGTACTAAAATGTGTTATTTTTCTATTCCATTGTTTATTGTATAAAAAGAATCAATAAGATAAAACTCTATTTTTCTGGAAAACCATATTCATTAAGTAACATTATACACAAAATATTTATTGCCAATTTTTATCTGTTGTTTGTTGTAATTTAAATGATTATAATCGAAAAACACACTATTATTTGTACATATCACAAACTGAGATTATTAGACAGTTTACTTACGGTTTCTTTACTCAAATTTATAAATCTATTTACTTTTTAAATATTTGCCCATTAAAGCTTATTTGGAACATGAAAGTATTCGGCAAGAGAGTAAATTTTCATTTGCAAATATAAATATTTAACTACATAACGAGTAGTTATCATAGCATAAGGATTATAATTTTTAAAAAACAAATATTTATACACGACTACGTAATAATTCATATCATAAATGTTTTAAGAAAAAGTTTCGTTTATTTTATAAAGAAACGATTTTTTATAATCAACAATAGCATAAATTTTTAACACAGATAAAATTATACATTAAGAAACGTAATTATTTAAACAACGTAATGGGAAAATTAACCGAAACTACGGTGAAATCAAACATGATCATGAATTGTAAAATGAGATTAAAATTAAAAATATTATTATTAAGCACGAGTTAAAAATTTAAAAAAATATAAGAGTGTTTAATTATGTGCTTGATCAACTAGTTTGTTACAAAATTTTTGTACAATTCGTATATTTATTCACAAAATATTAAGTTAAGAATAAGAAGTCAACTTAGTACTAAATAGTAACTATCAAGGGAATATAACTTTCCATTTCAATTTCTCGATATATCACGGAAATAGATCACCATACATTGTAACACTGACTCATCATTTAAACCACATTTAGAAGAAGTAAAACTTTACTTTTTGTTATTTAATAGAAAAAAATGGTTAATAAATCATAGTCTACTTTATTGCACTTTCGTATGTAAAAGTTAGTTTTTCGATATTCGTAATTATCACACTAGTGAGAATTTTAATTTCACTAGTGAAAAAAGTAATAATCTACGAGCAAATTTGTGTCAAAGTCAAAATTCTGATGCCATTTTTAAATCATATAGTACATTGTAATTTTTAAGGAAATTGCAATTGTCCGTTAACTCTGAACTGTTACAGCACTCATTTACCTATTTTTATTCGTGCTGTAATGACCACTATTTCACCACTTGTATCATAATATACTATTCCATGTTAAAACGGACGACTTTACACCATCATAACACAAATAACTATTCTATGCTATGAAGATCTAAAATTGTAATTTTAAGTAGTTGATTTTGGTAAAAAGTTAAGGATATCAGATGTATAATGTACATATAACTAAACAGTATCTAATGATGAAGGGATTTATAGAAGAAGTATTGGCTACTAAGATTCAATGTAATTTTTAATTGAATTATAAAAAAATCTGATTTTTCGGTCTGGGAATAAAAAATATTGAAACCAATGAGAATTGTTAAATGTATCAATTATCAAATATTCTTAAAGTGAACACGTGTATGAAATATTTATAATATTTTCTTTTAATTTCTATTACAAATATCTCAAGCGTTAATCACTTCATTCAATCCTGATAATTATCACGGCATCCGAATGTCGTCATAAAAAAATTATGAAATAATTGTTTCTGATTAGCACAGCATTTGGATTGAAATTCGTCAAACTGGTTATTATTCATTCAGGTAGGGCAATAAATTATTGGTCTCTGATAACAACAACAGCCCACGATTTCATTCCAATGCAGAGAGAGAATAATAGACTATGAATCAACAGTCAGTGGGGACGACAGCAATTGAATAGATAGTTTTGAATGGAATTCTCGTTGCGTAACAGAATAACAATAAAAGTCAATTTAAAAGCTACTCACAAATGAGTTGGTCCTGGGCATTGATACTTTCTGGGTCGATGAAATTCAGGAAATCCTCATACTCAGACACACAGCTCATCTTTTGCAAAAGTTCGATGGGAATCTGAAATTAATTCATTTGAATATTGTTTATTAATTGGTCATCGGCCATCGCCGCTGGAGAGAAAATCTCTGCATCTGAATCATGGACCGGTATTCGATCGGTTGGCGCCAGTGTTTAGTGATTCACTTACCCGAGTCCCGTTCATCGGGTCATAGTGAGGCGCTGATCGGGGCTCTTTATGACTGTCGTCATCTGGAAAATAGATGGAATCGTCGTCCGATTTGTATGTGACACCGGCTTCCACCAAAAACGCTATTGTAGACACCAGCAAGACTACCTGGAGCGCCTTTTCCATTTTATTAATACGAGTACTGTGGAAATAATTATTGTGCTTTAAACAGAACGATTGATTCAATGGAAATGATGTTTTATTAATTAGCATGCAACGGACGCCATTCATTTTCGATTCAAACTCTTGAATAGTTCATTCAGTTTTGACTACAGGAAAAACGGTGACCAGAAACAGGCGGTTTTAAAGACCTTCAATAACTTTTAGATTTCAGTGCAATCAATTCCGCAAGTCGTACCGGAAAATAAGATAATCACTTCTTAAATTAAAAAAAAATACCGATTTAAAAACCATTTCTTTGAGGGAAATTATTTTCTAGTACTTTCCACATTTTAAAATGCAAATTTTTCATTCTAATAATGTGCAAAAATTCCAATACTCTTGTATTGGTACTACTTATAAGTCAACCGGTTTTTGTCCAAGTCTTTCGCACTTGTGAAATGCATGGGAGTTTCACACTTTAAGTTAAATAATGAATGCATTTAAGCAAATATAATAAATTGGTTGAGTCCTCATTCATTCTGTTTTATCATCAAAGAAGTATAATTTAAAAGTTAAACAATTAAAAAATTACTTTTAAATATATAAAATATAACTCATATATATTAAATTAAAGACTTTCAAATAAAATATTTAAATTTTTAAATGATTTTTTGATTTTTATATAACATTGATATATTTTTTTAATATAATTTTTAAAATTAAAAAGAAAAACAGACAAGTTTTGTAAATAAATTTCCCGCGTTTAATCCGAATTAATATGGTAATCTCTGCTCTTTGACTAAATCAACTGTATGAGGAGGGGATCAGAGTAATATTTCCTGTCAGCAGAACAATGATCGCGGAGAGTTCATACCGAGATTTTGAGGGGAATTCTGAAGCGATTAAATTTATTTAATGAAAATATAAAAGTTTATAGGAAATTCCAATAAAAAAACTACTTAAAACGAATACTAAATTCAAGATCTATGCTTAATAACACGTTTCTAGATTAATGGATAGATAGTTAGGACGGGCGTCTACAATTCACGGTAGACACGTTCAGTAGGCGGAGGAGACCTCGTCAATTAGCACGTTGACTACTGTTTTTGCAATTAATCTCTCTGAGTCACTGGATAAATTCCAAAAAGTATCGATTTAATTCGGAAGAAATCAAATAACTCGTTATCACTGTGCAAATATTTAAATCCGAAAAGGTCCCAATTATTGCGCACTTCCCGTTTATAATAGTCCACACTCCACTTATATTGAACCAGTCTCAGTCTCTGGGGTATTGCATTGAAGTGGTAAAATGGGTCGAAAATGCAAAAATGTGACAACTAAACACAATTTAACAGTCCGATAAAATAAGTTCAAGGTAGCCACCGCACTCAATTTTCTACTTCTTGACGATCATCGATCGCGCAGACGATCACGGTCGTCGATTTCTTTTGTAAATAACTTAAAAATCAAATGACATTCAAACCACTCACTAAATCACAACGGTCGCAACTCTATTTTTAATAAATCCACACGTTTAATTAAATCGGTTATTGTTATTATATATTAATTTTATTGTGCAAAAGAAATATTTTGCGAAATTTAAACACCGTACCTCTAATTCACTCGAATTTCAATTTTACACTGAGAAAAATAAATAAATGAAATGTGGTCGCGGGTTGTTTTGAAAATAAAAGGTGAACATTTTGTGTTTTGTTGGTATAGAGAAGAGTAATATACCCGTATCCAACACATTGCAACAAATACAATACGCGGCTGATTAAACACCTGGTTTTACCTGAGAGAGTTTAATTCCAAGTCCATGGAGAGAAAAGTTTTACTAAAACTGTTTTAGTAAAGAGACACTTCTTATCATCGCATATACTTCCAAAATTATATTATTGTATTTTCTTTTAATGACTAATTTTTCATCAACTTGTTTACCACATTTTTATTCAAAGCAATAAAAAAATATATGACGAATGAAATTGTTTTGCACTTTGTTTCGGTAATTAAAAAAATAGAATTATTTTTAAGGCCTTTGTGCAATTCCGTATCTAAAATTAGCCTTTTTTTTTTAACGAAAATTGGTTTGGTAACGGTTTACTTTTCTGCACGGAGTACTAAAATATTTTAAAATTTGCACGTTAATTGTCACCAATTTAATGAAATTACATATTGTTGTCATAACCAAATCTCTACACATTATACTTGAAATATTTTAAGTTGACAATTTCGCTGTGGATTGTTGATGCACAATTTTACTAATTCATCATCTTTATGTATAATAATATCTTGATTTGTTAAGAATTAAAAATATTTTCTTTCAACAGAAATATTTCAATGCGAGCACAGTACAAGTCACCTATCCAGAACAAAGAACAAGAAAGTAATAATAAAATGACCACTGTCATGCTAATAAGATTGACTTTGAATTCAAATATCTAACATAATTAATCTATGTTTTTATTATCATATTAATTAAAAAAGTGTTTATATGAGAAAATAGTTATTTGTGTTACAAGGGTATGAAGGGGACCGTTTCTTAACGAGAAAATAATTGTTAAATGTGAGCCATTAGGAGAGCTTTCATCGATTTCGAGTTAATAAACAGATATACATTTTTTGCACTTTTCTCAAAAACTTTTTTAAAAATAGTTGCCGTCACAACGGTCAATATTTAAACGGTTTTCGGGTACTATTTGACCGTTATAACACGTTAAAAAGTGTACGGTTTTTTCCTCAAAATGGGGCCGAAAAAAAATTATATCTAGGTTTCTTTTTTTGCTAGTGTTTATATTGAAAATTAACATTTCGGTTTTTATCCTATTTTTATCGAAATAGTATATTACGCATGGTAGAGAGTAGAGTTTCTTAATTTGATGGGATTCAAATAGTTACTTATATAGCTAAATCGATAAGGCACTATTAAACACTATGATTTTTAAAGTCTCAAGCGTATCGATTGTTTTAGAGATCGTCCGTGTATTAATAATATCGACCATGTTTTATACAAAATTTTAAGCATTTATAAATAATGTTAATACAAAAATCTTCGTTATTTAAATTTTAGTTCTAAATCATACATTGTTCTCATTTCGTTCCCCCATTCCACAGAAAGATAGAGAAAACAATATCTTGTTGTCTTTTACTTCCACATAGGAAATATCATCTCTCTTTTCACTTTTAATAGTTATTTTTCATTCATACAATCTCTAGATTGAAAGGGTGATTCGATATGTTTGTTTAATTAAAACATTCTATAATATTTAAATTCAAATCTCCTTATTATGGTAAACTAATTATGGATCCGACTTCCACATGAGTTGGACCAATTTAATAAACATCGTTCACGGAGATCATATTTTAAGAATAAAGAATTAGGTGAGGAAAAAGATGAATAAATGAATGACATATCGGGGAAATTGTAAAACCATGTTCTTTTTATGAAATCTTCTAAGTTAATTTTTAGTGTCAAATGTTTAAGATATTAAAGTAACCGACGTTTATTTTTAGTAGATAACGCCGTTTGATACATGCAAGGAAACTCTCGCAATTTTGCGGAAAAATTGTCCTGAACTTGTTGATTCTCAAAGAGGCGATCAAAATTATGATGTCAAATTTCGATACTTTCAAGTATAAATGATTACTGATTACTTTTATTAAAGTATCGAATTTTAATTATTCGATATTAAAACTTCTTCGAAATGCCTTTTCTATGTAATTTGGTCATTTAAAAAAAATGGTAAAAGTATCAATATCGAATAATTAAAATTCGATACTTTAATAAAAGTAATCAGTAATCATTGATATCGATAATTGACATTACTATACAATAGTCATAATTCGATTCTAGAGGCCTTGAAGCAATAATAATTAAAAATATAAAAACTTCTTTACATATTATTTTAAATATTGCATTAATTTTGGGTCACCCTTTACCTGAGAGTTTAAATTTTAAAATACCTAGTCAAATGAGAGAATGAAAACTTACTTTTAGAAAAGAGACTCCGTTGATCATCGCAAATACTTCCAAAATTAAATTATTGTATTTCCTTTTAATGACTAATTATTTCATCAAGTTGTTTACCACATTTTTATTCAAAGCAATAAAAAAATATATGACGAATGAAATTGTTTTGCACTTTGTTTCGGTAATTAAAAAAATAAAATTATTTTTAAGGCCTTTGTGCAATTCCTTATCTAAAATTAGCCTTTTTTTAACGCTAATTAATTTTGTAACGGTTTACTTTTCTGCACGGAGTGCTGAAATATTTCATAATTTACACGTAAATTGTCACCAATTAGATGAAATTACATATTGTTGTCATAGCCAAATCTCTACACATTAAACTTGAAATATTTGAAGTTGAGAATTGGTTTTGTCCAATTTTACTAATTCATCATCTTTATGTATAATAATTGTATATTTTTGCACTAATATATAAGTCTATATAAGAAAATAGTTATTTGTGGTACAAAGGTATGAAAGCGACCGGTTTTTTTAACTAGAAAATAATTGTGAAATGCGAGCCGTTAGGAAAGCTTTTCATCGATTTCGAGTTAATTAACAGATATAAATTTGTTGCACTTTTCTCAAAAACTTTTTTAAAAATGGATGCCGTCACAACGGTCAACATTTGAACGGTTTTCGGGTAGTATTTGACCGTTATGACAGATTAAAAAGTGTAAAGTTTTTTCCTCAAAATGGGGTCGAAATAAAAAATAATTATAACGAGGTTTCTTTTTTCACTAGAGTTTATGTTGAAAATGAACATTTCGATTTTTATCCATTTTTTTCGAAATAGTATATTACGCATGATAGAGTTTCTTAATTTATTGGAGTTCAAATAGTTACTTATATAACTATATCGATAAGGCACTATTAAACACTATGATTTTCAAAGCCTCAAGCGTAGCGATTGTGTTAGAGATCGTCCGGGTATTAATAATATCGACCATGTTTTGTACAAAATTTTAAGCATTTATAAATAATGTTAATAAAAAAAATCTTCGTTATTTAATTTTTATCTATATCTCACATTGTTCCCCTTTCGTTCCCTCATTCCACAGAAAGATAGAGAAAATAATATCATTTTGTTTTTCATTCATACAATCACTAGAATGAAAGGGTGACTCGAGATGTTTGTTTTATTAAAACATTCTATTTAAATTCAAATTTACTTTTTATGGTTAACTAATTATGGATCCGAATTCCACATGAGTTTGACCAAATTCATGATGATCGTTCACGGAGATCACACTTTAAGAACAAAGAGTTAGGACAGGAAAAAGATGAATAAATGAATGACATATCGGACCTGGTTCTTTTTATGAAATCTTCAAAGATAATTTTTAGGGTCGAAATTTTAAGATATTAAATTGAACGACGGTTATTTTTAGAAGACAACGCCGTATGATACATGCAAGGAAACTTTCGAAATTTTGCAGAAAAATTGTTCTAAAATTGTTGATTCTCAAAGAGGTGATCGAAATTATTTTCAGTCACCTTTGTGCAGAAGGTCTATATTAATAGTCATAATTCGATTCTAGATGCCTTGAATCAATAACAATAATAATTAAAAATATAAAAACTTCTTTGCATATAATTTTAAATATTGCATTGATTTTGGGTCACCCTTTACCTGACAGTTGTTTAAATTTTAAAATACTTAGTCAATAGAGAGAATGAGAACTTACTTTTAGAAAAGAGACTCTCCTTTGATCATCGCAAATACTTCCAAAATTAAGTTATTGTATTTCCTTTTAATGACTAATTTTTTCATTAAGTTGTTTACCACAACATTTTTATTCAAAGTAATAAAAAATATATGACGAATGAAATAGTTTTGCAGTTAGTTTCGGTAATTAAATATTGAGTTATTTTACGGGCTTCTTGGAGTATTTTTTCTTCAAACCAATTTTTCACTAATAAAAGAAAACAATTCAATAACTTATGCTATTTATAAAAAAAATACAATTTAATTACCTTTTGTTTTATCAATTTTATCATAAATATATTGGGGTTAATATTACGTGTTGTTACAATAATTCCAGTCATTAATAATTGATTAGAAATGTTTGTTTAATGAATAATAAATATTATTTTTAAAGGTTGGAAAAAACCTTTACTAATTTCGAAACTAATGACGTCAATTCATGAATTGGATATTATTAATTCTATTAAAAAGAAAACTCCCCTTGAAATAAATTCAAAATTTATTTGATATCAACTTATAAAAATCATTTGATCATTTCAAGCAATAAATAAATTTATATCATAAACCCGGATTAAAAAATTATCGAATAGAATTAAATATTATAGAATTAAAAGTTGTTAAATTGCTGCCGGCTTTGGCTGCTGTGTAGGGTTCGTTTGCGCTCAATTTTAGCGCTCCTGTTTTAAGTTGGGGCTTTTTCTGCAAAGATAAAGATAAATTATGAATCAATATACAACGGAAATTTATTTCATGACTGTTCAAAATCATAGTTCTAAAATAAATTATAAATATAAAATGACTTCCTATTTAAACAAGAAAATAATTTTAAAAAATAAACTTACTGTAAGGACCCAAAGATCTGTGTGATCTACGACTAGTTCCAGTTTACGGTTTAAGCTTTTGAGAAGTTTCTCCAATTCGACTTCTAATCCGAGTTTGATATCTTTAGCGTTCCTGAGATCGAGTTGAGAGAGGAGAGGGAATTTCGCCACCAGCTCTAATACGTTTTCATTGGTGACTTTTGAGCTATTGAGGAGGCAAAGTCCTTCCAGTTTTTTCAGACGAAACAGGTAAGAAAGATCGCCATCGTGAATTTGCAGCTCCAATTGCAGACGCTTCAGATTCGTCATTCGACTGATTGGCAGCAAACGCTCCGAGGTGTAGCCAATACTCTCCAAATTCTCCAAAGTGTTTGTTTCGGCCAGCGTAGCCAAAAACCTATTAAACTTACCGTATGTGAATGGGAAAATGGTGATGATAGTACGTAGGGAAGGCATCTGTTGAATATAGAAAAAGGAAAATGATAGTTATTTATACCATCATTATTACATTATTAAACGCTAGAGTCCTTTAATACAGACCAGTTTGTTTAATAATGTTTATGCATTTTTGTTGCTTAATATTGATATTATGACACTCAATTTTGCTCTGTCAAAGTCGTTATTATAGAACAAGTGCTTTAAAGAATTCTTTAAAGTGTGACCTCAGTGAAAGAAACCCATCAATTTTATATGTCCGCCAATTTTGTAGGGCGTGGTTTCACTGTGATTTGTGAGTGTAAAATAAAATAAGCCATCTATCGGAGAACGTATGAACTACGTTTCCTTGTGGTTTATCATAGAGGCCGCAACATGCATTTTTACAGAATTTCGAAGAATTTTTAAGATTTTGCTCGTGGCTTAAAACAACTCTTGTTTTTAATAATGTCTAATAATATCTTATCCACCTTGTTGTATAAATAACTATTATCGACTGAGTTTTATATAAAATTTTGTGCATTTTTAAATAAATTAACACAAAAAAATTAAAAAACATTGGTTTTTTTAAAATTAAATTTAAAATTTTGTTGTCTTCCTCACTTTCGTTTTTTTTATTACACAAGAAAATAGAGAAATCTATATCTTGTTTTTCTTACTTGCACATAGGAAATATCACCTTGCTTTCAACCATATATGGTACAACGAAACTGATTTCTATATAAAATTTCACGGAGGTCACACTTTAATAATAAANAAAAAACATTGGTTTTTTTAAAATTAAATTTAAAATTTTGTTGTCTTCCTCACTTTCGTTTTTTTTATTACACAAGAAAATAGAGAAATCTATATCTTGTTTTTCTTACTTGCACATAGGAAATATCACCTTGCTTTCAACCATATATGGTACAACGAAACTGATTTCTATATAAAATTTCACGGAGGTCACACTTTAATAATAAAAAAGAAAAAACACTTGTGCTCAAGACAATAATAGTCACCTATCCTATATAATACTTAGCACTTTCAAAAGGTTTATTTTGATCGTTCAGTGTTACAAAATTATTGATTGCATTTAAAAGATTATAGTTAGCATAAACTTACTGTAAAATTGTACTTCTACGAACCTTTAAAAAAGAAAAAAATAACATCTAAATCTTTATAACGAATAAGTTAGACTGTAGTCAAATAAGATAAGTCAATCGAAAAATTATTTCAATGATATTTTCTTCTTCAAAATTGTACTTCAAATAAGAAGAATCGCTTTTGTGATAAAAAATAAAATATTTTTTTATTATAATTGTAAGTGAATTACGTATTCTTTATGCGTTGGGCACACCAAACTTTACTGCTTGGGTACGATCCGCCCCATTTTTAAAGATCCAATTTCCCAATTAACTGTTATGATTAGATAATGTAATTGCATGTCAATGGAATCTTTGTTTTTCCGGTCATTTTTTGCCATTTCCAAACTTAAAATAGCGCAATTATTAAAGGCGCAATGACGATTTGAAATTCGAGCGGGTATCAGGATGTACCGTTATTTTTCAAGACTTTTGGAGATAAGAAAAAATAAGGGGTTCAATAAGAAGCCCAGAAATGCAATAAGCAAAATTCCCCTTCGTTCTGAGTAACCCTGCGACGCACCTTTGCGCCATCGTATTATTATTAAAATTGGATCTTTAAAAAGGGGGCGGATCGTACCCAAACAGTAAAGTTTGGTGTGCATAACGCATTATGCACACGAATATGTTTCAGGTTAAACTCTTATTCCACAATAAGGGAAGATATCACATTGCTCCTTTTGGGGTAAATTCACGAGTCTTTACTTTACTATAATTATCGTTTGCTTTACAAATGCAGTCTAATACTACATATAGTGATTGAACCAAAGATATCACAATCACAAATAAATTATCTATATTTAGAGAATACTTAAAGCTTTTCTTAATCAAGGGCTCTTTCAAGACAAGTTTTATATCGGTAACAAATCTAAACAAGTTATATAAACTGATTTATCAACTATAAATTACAATATATTTTTTACAATTAAAACATCAATTTGAAGGTCTCAGTAACTTTTTTGAAGGGTGTAATTTTGATACTTGAAGAGTTATTAGAATAGTGTATAGTAATGCAAATGTTGAATCATTCACCGATATTAACAAGAAAGATATAGTTTGTAATGCCGTTTGTTTTAACTAAAAATATTTTTTTCAATTTTCCTCTCCAAGTGTAAAGTTTCATGTGGTATAAGCTAATACATTTTATCTGTATTATCAATTTTATAGAATTTTGAACAATTTAAGAAACAATTTTTATGTTATATAAGAAATAAATTGTCTAAATGTATAAAAAAATTATTACCTGAGCTATCTGGAGACAATATTGATTGAAGTTTACCTCATCTGGGAGGTAAATTGTGTGTAATTGGGGAAGGTTAGCGATCTCCAACCAGCATTGTTCATTAGCCTTTGGACAATCGTCTAAAGTGAGGTCTTCCATTGTCTGATTATTCTTTAAAAACTGAATAAATTGTTCGGGTTTAAATTCTATATCCTCGAACCAAACTTGCTTAAGATTTTTCAACTTTGCCAAAAATCTCCCCTTTAATTTGCGACAACTCTGCAGCTGGAGCCTTTGTAGGCGAGTATTACCCTTCATGAGCCATTTGAACTGGTCATCATAGATAAAGGTATCGACTAAACGGAGTTGCTTCAGATTCTTAAACAACATTGGCATATTGAACTGTTTTCTTCCGGACAAAAACCCTCCAACAATCGTCAATTGTTTCACATTCCGACAATGGGCGGCTGCCACGTTTAACAGACTATGTTTTGGACAGTAAGATGCCTACAAATTAACAAAGAAATTAAAATAAATCTAATTAGAAGAGGACAAAAACAACTCACAAGTCCACAGTCGAAAAATAAATTCTTCAAAAGGGGGGCACATCTAATGAATAACTCGGTGAAATGGGGATGGTGTTCCATGGCCACGACCAGCTTATTGTTGGCTATCTGGTGGGGGCTCAGCCTGTTCACAACACGTGTAATCTTGTGATTTCCCATCCTGTCCATCGCGATGAGATCGGTTATGTCCAAGTATTGGAATATTTCATAAAGACAGTCCTCGTTCAGCTCGTCCAATGTGATTGGGTACTCCTTCCTGCGCCTTTTCCGCAACGTAGGCGCCATGACAAAATCCGAAAATCAAGAAAAACTCAAAAAATAAATCTATAGTCTTTGTCCTATACTTTTGCGTGACAGTTAGATTGTAAACAAAAACAACACTGTCAAGGAGCGGCGACGTCGAACAATAAAAAGGGGAATGCCTTTGATTGGAATTTGAAATTGCGTCGCTAGAATTATTACTATAAATGTCTTAATTTTAATAAAAAAAATAATATCTTTGTATAAAAGATAGAACAGACCTAAATTCAAAATTTTGATATAAGTATTTTACACATTTTGAGTTATATTTATTTTTTTCTTTGGTATTGGTGATTAAATAACTAAAATGACAAAAAGAAAACTTCGCCGAATATTCTACAAGAAAAGGTCCAATTTACGATGGGTTTATATCGTGTTATGTTTTATGATTTTCTTAAAAGTTATATTTATAATAATTCATAAAATTTCTAAATTTAACTTCCCCCAAGAGTTTTAAATAAATTCCATTTTTGATTATTTAGGTAAGGAATGTGTACAAAGAAAAATTTTTCATTGTGAGTAATGTTTGTTTGCACGACAAAAGAGTGAACAAATTTTATAGATAAAAATTTTTGATAATAGAACAAGAACTCGCCTTATATTCGAAGGGGTGATTTTACCCGTCCAGGGGTTGAATCCATACCCCTGGGCGGGTAACATTGACTAGATCCTTTTCCATCCGGTCTGGGTGCTATTACTGACTAACTTGGCACTTCAGTTACGAAATTGTAATTAAGACTTAAACGAAATGAAACAAATTGTTCCTGCAAAATTAATTTTGTAACCATTGCTTACCTTAAAAACAATCACATTTGCCATTGAAAGTGTTTCATTTAAATTTAGAAATATACATTACGATGTAATGAAATCATGTCTTTATAACTTTATTCAATACAATTCGTTTAAATAAATGAACATAGTTTATTTACAAAAAATAAATATATAATTATGTATATAATTTATCACTATGTCGGCACAATGTTAAAAATAATTTCAAAATAAAATTCGCACTCTGTCTTTTTGGGGTTTTCTTGCTTCCAGCTCTCTCTCTCTCCCGCTCTCCCTTTAGAATAAATTGTTGGTGGAGGCGTTGAAGTTGCCCTTGATGTCCACTCCAAAGGCGTCCCTCCAAATGGCAATCTGAATGTCGTCGATGGGCTCGCAGAAACTGAGGTCGAGCAGTTTCAGACTTTTGCAGCGCTTCAGAATGTGGAAGTAGCCCTCCCTGGAAATGCCCAGGACTCCCATCAGATCAAGCTGCTCCAAACGGGGACAGAACTCCGCTATGCTGACTAGATCACGGTCGTTTAAGCCTCGAATTGCAGCAAGGAACAGCTTCTTCAACTTTGGACAGCCTCTCAACAGACACTTCAAGCCCTCGCCTGGGAACGCCTCCGTTCGAAGACTGAAATAAAAATTTAATTAATTAATGACTATTTTCTATTTTCACTAGTGAAAAAGGGACATTAGGAAACTAAAATCAATGTCATAAAATAACCTTTCGGTTTTGAAATCCCTAAAAGATTTTTCAAAGACTATAAATTAGACTAAAAATAGAAAATCTTTGATTTTCGAGAATTTTCATTGAATTTTAATTTATTGAAAGATAAAATTTTGATTCCTGGACACTAACCTCGCGATTATATATCCCCTAATTCTTATTCGACGACGACACATCAACCGTTACCAGTCTAGATCTAACCAATTGGGTTTACGTAACCAAAGTAATCAATATCTATTCATTTGTCAATTGAATATCTTGTCTATGGATCATTTGTTATGAGGTGAAAAAGCACTATTATTGCCACCGAAACCGAACACACACACACAACGAAGAAGACCATTCCTTTCATAAATTTTATCTGTATCCATATATTGAATAGCAGCATATTACTACTATTAAAGACAGACTAGTACATATCTTCGATTCTATGCATTTCATTCAAGCTTTGAAAACCTGTCATGGGAACGAATAGTATTGACGTTACTAGGTGTTCGACAGATGAGACCGGTTATATTATTTTTTGTAAATATATTTAAACAAAAATTATCACAGAATGTTGTTAGTGAAAACGAGTTATGAAATTCGAAAGAAAAAAAATTACGGTCTGATCGAACATGGGTCCATCGAGTTGAATTCTGTGACAACGCCTTAACCAACTGTGCTACCCCGGCCAACTCCTATATCCCAATTATGAATATTAATTGAATTTTAAATAGTTATTTAAATAACGTGTGGGAA
>JXOV01006718.1:0-15096 GCA_001014945.1 Clogmia albipunctata
AATGTATTCTAATCCCCATTCACAGGGACCCCATTCAAAGACATTTTTTATTATTTTTGAAAGATTGCCTAGTAAATAGAGTGAGAGCAAAAATTTAGAAGTAATATTAAAAGGTGATATGTATGAAGTTATGTCTAAAACGTGAATTTTATATGGAAAAACCTCATATTATGGTTAAAAATGCCGCCCCTAAAATTGTGCCGCCCGGGGCGGTCCCCCCGCCTAGATACGCTGGCCTGGAGCTAATTTTTGTTCGAAAAAACCGATCGAGAAAAAAGAACCAAAAGAACCGCCCTGATAAAGATGTACGCGATTGATTTTCAATCAAATACTTGAAATTAGCATTCCAACCAATATCAAGTACAAACTATTGAAATTTGCGCTAAACCATGAAGATGAAATGGCAAATTTTTGGCAAAAATTAAATTTATATTTTTACATGACACAAATAGTATTACACAAATCAAAAGTTTACAATTGAAATTTTGTTGAAATCCAAATTCAAAGAAGGTTAATAAAAACTGCTAACCGCCATTATTTTACTGAGGACACCTCTTGAATTTGAAAATCAAATGCCCTTTTTAAATGCTATTTTGTTGTAAACAAATGTGGACAAATTGTCAATTCTGTGAATGAAGAAAGTTGATTACAAAGATTGATTTTGAAATTTATATGAAATTTCTAGTTCACAAACACATTTAAATATAATGGTTGAAAAGATGAAAGGGGATTTTGACCAATTTGTATCAAATTTATCGCTAGATCTTCTACCGTATTTTGGACTATTATCTAAAACAATATTAATATATCAATATTTTAAAATCAATTACAAAATGTGCAATGTAACAAAGATTTAAAAATAATTGCAAATACATATTTTTAATAAAAAAAAATTGAAATGGATTATTGAACTACTGTACAATCGAAAGAACATTTTCGCGTACCCAATAACTAGAACTTGAGGTTATTGCACTGCGCTTCTCACTTGTTAGTAAACAGAGTTTAATGAATGGAGCAACTGATAACGGGACCGTGATTTAGTGATGCAGATTTGGCTTGATTTGATTCTCCAGTTAGTGATAGTTGGGTGGAGAGGCGGCGAGTTTTTTTTACCGATTCGGAGGCAGTTTGTGTTTGTTTTGTGCTGAGTGCGGAACGCGCGTTTGAACAAGTTTACGAAATTCGTAATTAATTTACCGTGTGCCAAGTAGCCAATTATGGTAAATGGACTGTGATAAGATAAAAAATCGAAAATACTGAAACTAGTGTCTCGCAAAAAAACACAATCATTGTACAGAGTGATAAGAGATAAGATATTGACAATTTAAGATTTAAGATTACTATGACAGGAATTAATGACGTTGTTATCAGCTTATAATACAATAATTTACAATAGCCGAGATATCCAACAAATCAATTGTTACCTGGTGGATTATTGAATAAATAATGGGCGGAATGGAACACTACCTGGCAGTACTTGGCTTGCTGTGTTGGAGCTGTGTTCAAAGTTACCATATTCTTGAGGCGATAGACATTATTTCGGAAAATTCCCTCCATTTTGCGGCAAATATGAGCACCAGGCCGACTTTTGATGAGTTCCAAAGGATGAGGGATGCCTTTTTCAGGGACGAGAACAGTAGGGCTCTGGGCGCTGATGTGCACCTGAATTCCGACGAGGAAAAAGTGAATGCAATGATCATGAAGTTGAAATCAGATGATTTGAGAAAAGGTTTGAAGAATCCCAAGGACTTTATCCCCTCCAGGCATCTGTTTGAGGTGCTGCAGGACATTAATAATTCGGCTATATTTAAAATATTTCGACAAATGCCCAAGGGTGGCGTTTTGCACGCCCATGACACTGCTGTTTGCAATCTGGATTTCGTTGTCAAGCTCACTTATTGGGACAATTTGTGGCAAACAGTGACTGGTTCGGATAAAAAGTACCCCCAATATCGATTCTCAAGGCAAATGCCCTCAGATGGACAACAGTGGCTGCTGGTGAAGGAGGAAAGGGCCCGAGTTGGAGCGATTCTTTACGATTCCAATTTGAGGAAGTCTTTGACTCTGTTCAACGACGACCCAATCAACACTTACCGAGATGTGGACTCGATCTGGGTCCGATTTATGGAGATTTTCAGCATTCTGAGCGGAATTGTCGAATTCAAAGACGCCTGGGCTGCGTACTGGAGGAAGGCACTCGAGGAGTTCTACGACGATGGTGTCCAATACGTGGAAATTCGAAGCGTGCTGCCTGCGGTGAGTATTTTAGCCAATTATTGTGATTTATTTCGAGTGCTTTATCGCAAAACTGGATCCCCCCAGATAGCTAGACTAGTATTCAAGTGCGCCAAATAATGCCTCTTTCTATCTCTTCTTAACCCTCTAGCGGGTTCTGAAATGGAAGAATTTAAATATGCTTTATTTAAAATTTTAGATGTTAATATCAGTTTTGATAAATTCATACGAAATATAATCAGATAAATTCGTCGTCGCCAAATTTTATTTGATGAAAAATTACACTAAAAACAATTGGTCTCTTTGAATATCTTATCACACAATTAATAGTTATTTAAACAACGTGTAGGAAAAATGAACCATAATTAAACTCGAGTAAAACTCATTTCATTCGTTTTCTAATAGATACGAGTGTTTTATTATGTGTTTTTCCAACTAGTTTTTTAAAAGATTTACAAAATTCGCATATTTATTAGCTATTTTACGCGAAATATAAAGTAAAGAATAAGAAGACCAGTACTAAATTAAGGTCTAAATACATACAAGTAAGGAAAGAAGTTGTCAAACGAATAGAGCTTTAGGTTTGAATTTTTCGATAAATGACGAAAATAGAGCACCATACACTGTAGCACTGATGTGCCCGTGAAAACATTTATCATTTAAACCACATTTAAAAGCCATAATCAACACTTAATAAGAATCTTACTTTTTGCCATTTAATGTGAAAAAATTCAAATTGATTAATATATCATGGCCTACTTTATTATAGAGACATGAAAAACGTTAAAATATATTTTCATTCTACGCTACTAAGATAACAAAATTATAATTTTTAGTAGTTGAATTTTGGTACATAGTACTAATTTCGTGTATTTACACGATTTGTAATTGGCTGCGGGTATTGAATTATACTTTATTCAATACTGTACGTTGTTGTAACAATTTATAGAAGAAGCATTGGCTACTAAAATGTAAACCATTTTTCAATAGAATAGTAAAAATAAATTAATACTCTTAATAATAGATCTGATTTACCTCTAAATTCCAAAAAAAATATTAGCTATTTATTAAAAATATAAATAATTTGACACAATTTTAGATCTTTTCCGGATTTGTGATAAATTTCGAATATAACAAAACTTTGTAATAATATTCTTTTAGTAAAAATTGTAATTTAAAATCTAAGCAGCCTGGATGGAATATGGAATGGATATTTTGACATTTTTCTTTCCTCTACAAGTAAATGCCCTAAAGTAAAGTTTTTCTTAAATGCCGGTTCTGGATTATTAAAGTGGTTTAAATGATTAGTGTTATTAAGTGAATATTAGTGATTCAGTGCAGTAAGATCTATTTCCATAAAATATTGAAAAATTAAGACAGAAAGTGCAATTTTTGATCTTTAATTGTATGTGTTTAGACTTTGATTTTGTACTCGTTACACGAATTTACCATGACGAGCATAGTGAGTTAAAATGTATAAATGAGTGCTGTAATAACCGATTTCACACGTGTATTGAACTCTATTTTGTGTAATTCTAAAAAATATCAGTTAATCGATAAGTACTAATAAAATCGTTCGCAACGGTTTTTGGCAAATTGTGGAACAACACTCAAAACAAAATTCTCAACATAAAATATTTCAATAATAATATGTAGAGAATTGGTTATGACAACAACATGTAATTTCTTTAAATTGGTGACAATTTGCGTTCAAATTTTGAATTATTTCAGCAGAAAAGTAAACCGTTAAAGAACTAATTTAGAATACACAACTTTACTTTGTTTTTAATTTTTGTTTAGTTTTCCCAAACGTTGTTTAAATAACTATTAAAATTATTGTTTTATAATTTTTAAGTAAAATTCATCATTAATATTTATCCGTGACAAAAGTCCCGCTTGGGCACTTGAGGGTTAGCCGTGTTGTGTAGTGCTGTATTGTATTGTGTTTCAAGTTGATTATTATACTTTCACACCTCTGCTCTCATCGCTCATCAATTCAATGGACTAGGTAGAGAGGCAGAGGTGGAACTGGAGCTGGATGTAGATAAAGAGGAACAACAAGAAGAAGAAAGTAGAAGAGGAAGATGGAAAGTGTTCCGGTAATTAATGTCTGGGGCCATGCAACCCAACACTTTTGTTGTTCAAATTGACAACAAGCTAACAACCGTTATTTATGGCATTAAATTTTGTACACAATCCAGATAAAGTTCCACAAAATACACAAAACATCTTTTCAGGCATTATACGAGTACTACAACTAGACTCTACACTCAGTGATTGGGGAATAAGATTCATTTTTAGAGATTCAGTTAATTTTTGAAATTAAAAATATCGTGATTGAATTTTAATTTAAAAAGTTATGGGTAGCTTTGTTAATTTTTTTTTTATTATATCCTTTGAAACATTCAACCTAAGCTCGAACTATCAAAGAATTTAAAAAAATTAAAATTCTAATAAGACAATACTATTGTTGGCTTGTTTATTTTGTGATATTTTTATTATTGACTAAATTTTTTAAAAGTAGTTCCTCTTCAGCAAATTTTCGGATTGTTATAATATATTTTTTACATAAGGTTTTGATAGTTTTATGTCACTTTTCTTGATAATGGTATTTTATTAAAATAATTGCGTTCTCTAAAAAGTCGGTGGACCTAAGTCTCCTTTACAGTTCGTCTCCATTTTTTCCTGCCAGTCATTATTGTCCATATTCTTCAAGTGCTTCTGTACGCAGACGAGTCATCGTTGATGAGGACAGACTTTCTTTCGCTTGTCATTTACTACTTCAGGAATAGTTTTGGAGCTCTGTTCTTACATTCAAATTCGAAAATCGTCGTCCGGTATTATTCCATGCTTTTTGCCAGTTAGTACTAAATGTTTTATGCAATGGATTTGTACCAATTTGGGTTTACGAGGCGAGTTGATAGTCCACTCCTGACTGTATTTTCTTGTAAGAATAAAGCATTTCGTCCCTTTTAAAAAGATGTTGTGGATCATCCATATGTATATATTTCTCTCAAAACAAAATTTGTAAAGTCTTCGGCGCCTCCGTCCTTTAAGCTTGTTGATTTGCTTCAGGATTTTTGTATCCAATAAAAATTTAATTATTAATTAATAGCTGTAATGCACTTAAATTGCAAAAACATATAGCACTAAAATTTGTTAGACGTTTTTCTCGCACAAGTGCTTTAATAGTTATTTATACAACAAGGTCGATGAGGGGCCTTCTTTAAGGCACTCGCTTTGCTCGTGGCTTAAAACAATTCTTGTGTTTAATAATGATTTACCTTATCGATATACATGCCTTGTAGCCGATGTGGTAACGCATCCGGTTGTCTCTTCGGAGTCAAGGGTTCGATCCCTGGGCGAGTAGGATTAACTGGGACCTTTTTCAACTGGTCTAAGTGCTATTAATTGACTAATAATAAACTGAAAACAAATAGTCAGCGAAATGTCGAAAAACCGTTGGTTGAGGTTAAGACCACCCATGTTTCTTACAGGAATTGAAAGGGACAAATTTTTATCTTATCGACCGTGTTTTATACAAAATTTTATCCATTTTTAAGTACATTACCATAAAAAGTTCTTTGAATTTCTGTAAAATTACATTTTGCAGCCTCTATGTTAAACCACGAGTAGACGTAGTTTATGAGTTCTCCGATAGGTAGCATATTTAAAAAACAATCCATTTATACAAACAAATCACAGTTAAACCACGCCTATAAAAACGACTTTGATAGAACAAATTGAAGTGCCATAATATCAATTTTATGAAACAAAATTCATAAAAAGTTTCTAGATCAATATTTGTTTTTCTTTTATAATAAAATGTGACCTCCGTGAAAGAAATTAATCTAATTGATATGGATTACTGTTTCGTCCTACATTTAACTGTATTAGTTGATGGTTTAACTCTTTAACTCTTTAAATATAACGTTTTAACTGAAATGCATATATCGTAGTTTTCATTCAAACTACTGATTTGTTTGTTAAAACTTTCTTATGTGCCAATAAGAGAAAACAAGATTTAGTTTTCTCCATCTCCTGTGAAATTAGGAAACGATACAGGAACATTGTGAGGGAGATAACGAAATTTTAAATTTGAATTTAAGACAACGATTTTTATTTTGTTGTTGTTATTTATTTAAAAATGCTTAACTTTTTGTATGAAGCACAGTCGATAACATTATGGAACCCATGGGCCTTCTTTATGAGATTCTCTACTCACGTGGCTTGAAAAACTTTAATGCTTATCTTATCAACCTAGTCGTAAATTTAACAAAACCTTCAATTTCAAATTTATTAAAGTGTAGTTATTATGTATTTTTAACTATTTATCACATAAAATAATAAATAATATTATTTTTCTTAATTATTTCGGAAAAGCTATAAAATTTTCGAGTTTTATTTTTGTAAAAAAATACTTAAAACAATATCGCTTCAATTATAACTAAACATGGTGAATTTTTTTTATTACCCTTATGGAATTTTCCCAAACTGAACAATGAGTTAAGATAAAACAACTGGAAAACAAACAATTCATTTGGTAAGATTTAAAGAAAAACAGTTATTGAGATTAAATATATCATATTTCAATGGATTGCAAAATGAAATATTTATCACTATTTTGACAAGATTTCAAGGAATCTAAACAAAATAAAGGTTTCGGGGATTACCTTGACTTAAATTTAGAAATGCTATCTCGAGTGTTTAACATCATGTCGCATAGTGTAACATTTTTGGTGGAGAGTATCGAGTCTGGTCATAAGTTTGATGATTAAACTGGGAATTTCAAAGTATTTGTTCGGCACGTAATTTGCCAGAGGAGACTAACACGATTTTGGTATGCAATTGAAGATGATTCAAACTCCCTACTCCACTACTCGTCCTCCTTTTTGCTCCCTTTTATCTGTATTTGAGCTCTGGACATGCAACATTTGTGCCAAATTCAATCATCTTCCGCATCTGCTGTTTGCAGAAAACGATGCAACTTCACCGAGTAAACAAAATTGTGAATTTTATCAGCATTTCCAATCAGCCATTTGCATAATTGGCAAATTGGCTCGGGAACTTTCCAGACGACGACGACCTCCAGGAATTCCACCACCTCTCCTCGATTGACCAAAGTTGAGGAAACCGGAGGAGATTTTGTTTGCCAAATTTCAAGGATCTTTGGTGGCTTAAATTTCGCTCATAGCTGTGATTTGAGCCATAAAGTTTTCCTTTCCAAAACTTAGAGCCAACTATTGGAATTGCAAAACCACGTGTGACCGTAAGTTTACGGATTATTAGTCTTATCTTATCAGTGGCAATCGATGTGTCAAATACATGAATGAATTGGCAATGGAATTTGTCGCTGGACATGTTTATTGCAGTTGTAAAAACGTTATCAATAAGCCAGATTCTTCCGAATCTTTTTTTCTATCATTTTTTCGAAAAGTCAATGTTTTCTGTTTTTGCTGATAATTGTAAGCCATACATTGGGACACATGGCTAATACAATTATTTATAGACTGTCAATTCTAAACAGTGAGTTATTAGATTGATATCTTACACAACAAGGTTGAAACGTGGATTTTTTCTTTTGGTTTATAGTTCTCATTTATTTAAAGTGTGCGGTTTTAAATTATCAATGTTTTTTTCTGAATATATTAGCTTTGTCATGAAAATATAATCAATTATATATTTTTAATAGATAAATAATACATTGTATTGTAATACATATTTTTGCTGTTCTGCTCCATTTGAAATTGTTTCGGGTTTTAAATGAATGACAATATTTTAGGTATAGTCATGAATAGTCTAAAACCCGTTGATTGAGGTTGAAACTCCTCATTTTCTTCAGAGGAATTGAAAGCGAAATTTATAATTTTAATCGTCTTTGCATATTTTAATAGTTATTTATACAACAAAGTTGATAAGATAAACACGAGCGTAGCGAGTGCCTTAAAGAAAGAACGAGTGTGTAATAATGCTTATCGACCGTATTTATTCAAAATTTTATGCATTTTTAAATAAATAAACACAATACCTTGAAATTATTTAAAATTTTTATAGAAATATATGTTACTCTGCTCCACTTACTATATCTGCCTTTGTTGCTCAATGCGTAAAAATAAATTCAAATAAGCCAGTGTAACGGTTTTGCAATTTTGTTAGACTTTAATTTCATTGCTCCGCTCAATAAATACAGAGTACCTTTTTTGGTAATGGCTTTTGATTTTTTCGAAACAAATTCTAATATTTGAATAATATTTCTCAATGATGTTTTTGTTATTATTTCATAACAAAATGTTCACTTGTAACAGAATTTTTCAATTTAAAAATCCAGAACTGTGACATGAGAGAGTCGGATAATGTTCGTCATTGTTCGTCAATGTTCGTCAATGTTCGTCAAAATTTGCCAGTATTTAACAGTGAAACCTCCAGTATCAAAGTGACTTTTCATATAAATTGATGAGTTTCGTTGACGGAGGTCACACATTAATGATAAAAAAAGCACTTGTCATAATATCAATTTAACGGATGGTTTGAATTTAAATTAGTACAAATTAGTAATAAATCAATTGGTTACGGTCTTTTAAATTTAAAGAAATCCATTAACGGATATTTCCTATATGAAAGAAAGAGAAGCAAGATATTGCTTTCTACATTTTCTCTTAGAATTAGAAAAGGAAATGAAAACAATGTGAGCGAGACAAAAAATTAAAATTTTATTTTTAGGATAACAAATGTTATTTTTTAATTTTTGTGTTAATTTATTTAAAATGCATACAGTTTTGTATAAATCACAGTCGATAAGCATTTTTAAACACTCGGGCTTTCTTTGAGGCACTCGCTACGCTCGTGGCTTAAGCCAATCCTTGTGTTTATTAATGTCCTATCTTATCAACCTTGTTTTATAAATAACTATTAAATCACAGTTTTATAACTTTTATTACATAATAACAATCAAATCAACACTGTAATCATTAAAATATAAAAATAGAATTCAAACTTTTATCTCATCAAAACCAAATTCAAATTTATTTAGTTTGAATTTCTCGCAAAACACATTTAATTTTACAAAAATAAAACTCTCCTTTAGACAACACTTGATTAACATCACATTAATTAATAAAGCCAATTTTACCAATATCACTATAATTTCATATAAACTCAACTAAGATGATATAAGAATAGTTTGAACCGTTTTCTATTATTAAAGTGTGACCTCCGTTAAAGAAATCTATCAAATTAATATGGTTGTCAGTTTCATTGTGCATGGTTTGGCTGTATTAGTGGATCAGAGAAAACATTGTATAGTTTTCTATATTTTCCCTGGGAATTAGGAAACGAACAAAATTTTAAATTTGAATTTAAGAAAACGATTTTGAAAGTTGTTGTGTTAATTCATTTAAAAATTCAATAAATTTAATATGAAACACGGTCGATAACACTCGCTATGCTCGTGGCTTTAAAAACGCTAGTGTTTAATAATAAAAATAATTATATTATGGACCTGATTGTATAAATAAAATTTGGAATTAAACTCTAATGACTAAAATATAAAGCGGTTGCAATTTTAAAGTGACCCCTACGTTTAATAATAGGCGTAAACCCTGTAAAAAGACAACGTAAAGAAATAATAATATTAAAATTATATTTGTATACAAAATCAATACTAATGCAAGATGGTGAACGTCTCAATTTGGTAATTTCCAGACACAATACATTTTAAGCTGACACAGTTTGAGACCGAGTTAGAAACAAAGCAAATTGTTCTTTTTTTTTTATGAATTTCGCTTGCTGTCCTTCTAGGTGGCGCACGTTTAATGTATCGTATGTGGATGTTTTTTAAAAATATATTTTATTTACTCGTATATCAGTACATTTTAATAAACAAAATATGTATTTTGCGCATATATTCTTATTGAGTTTTCCTTTCTTATTTATTGAAATCTTTGAGAAGTTTGTTTCGCTTTCGGTAAATATTTGATTCCGAATCTGAGCATAGAAATCGATTTAAATTCGCAATGCAAATCGATGAATTGATTCAAATGCACTTTAAAATAATGATTGATGACATTAACTTTCTGAGAATTTGATGTGCATTTCAACGTTGGTTAGAAATCGGAACTCTGTTTCTCATTTTGGTTTGACTTTCCAATCAATTTATGAATGCTTGAGAGAGTTTCTTCTTATGCAAATATGTCGCATATTTATAATTGGCTAACGGAAATATTTATGTATTTTAAAATTTATGTTTCAGAGAATCTTTGGAAGTATTTTAGAATGTTTGAGATAATTTAATTGCGTTTTATAAAAAAAAACATGTAAATGTTATAATTCTTTTATATTTAAATTATAATTCAATATGGTTTTGAATTAAAATTAACATTTAAAAATACAAATTATTCGTTTTGAAATGAAAGAAGTAGAATTTACATAAACAAGAGGTAAAGAAACTTCAATAGTCGTAAATATGTTTTCAGATTTTTTATTGCACTAAATACGAGTAGAGATTAAAATAATTTATGCATTTTTGTTGCTTAATATTGATATTATGACACTCAATTTTGCTCTGTCAAAGTAATTATTATAGAACAAGCGCTTTTCTTTATTATTAAAGTGTGACCTCCGTGAAAGAAATTCATTAAATTTATACGGTCGTCAGAAATTCGAAGAATTTTTAAGATTTTTTTTTGTTAATTAATTTGAAAATACATAAAATTTTGTATAAAATACGGTCGATAAGCATTATTAAACACTCGGGCCTACTTTAAGGCACTCGTTTCTCTCGTGGCTTAAAACAACCCTTGTGTTTAATAATGACTTATCTTATCGACCTTGTTGTATAAATAACTTAAATAATTTACGTTTTTGATGTCTCTCTGATATTTTGAAATATTAAGACCAAAAGTTCCATTCGCTTGACAAGTACTTCCTTAATTGTATTTGTTTAGACCTTAATTTAGTACTGGGTTTTCTTCTTATTCTTTAATTCATCTTTCGTGGAAAAATAGCTAATAAATATGCCAATTGTATAAAATATTGTAAAACAACTGGTTGAAAAAAACATAATTAAACACTAGTATTTTTTAGTATTTATTAGTTTTCAAGTACTCTACTCGAGTTAAGTTATGGTTAATTTTTCCCACAAGTTGATTAAATAACTATTATTACTTTATTCTGTATTGAATTTCCAAATTATTCAATTAGTATATTATATTAAAGAAGATTTGTTTAGAAATGTTTTAACGTTAGTTAAGTGTAATATTTTATGAATTATAATTGCACACGAGTAAAGTTCTTTCCAAAAAGATACATGTTTTTAATTACGTGCTTTTCCAAACAGTTTTTTCTGCAAAATTTGATGTAATTTGCATATTTATTAGCGAAATTTGAAGTAAAGAATAAGTAGACTAATCAGTGATAAATGATGGTCTTAACACATACAATCAACGAAAGATTCTATGAAGCGAATAGAAATTTCGGTTTAAATTTATCGATAAATTTTTCCTCCACATTCCTGTAAGAAACTGGGTGTAGCATAAACCAACATGTTTTTAGACTTCTCATGACTATTGGTTTTCAGTGATTTAGTAGTCAAATAAAAGAAATTTTTCTATATATCATGGAAATAAAGTACATTGCACTGTGTACCCGTGATAGCATTAAGAAAATTAACAACATTTAGGAACTGGAAACAATATTTAAGAAAATTTTTTCTTTAAGACATTTAACGATACATGATTTATGTTTGTCTGCGAGTATTGAATAAAGCATAATTAAATAGGATTTTATGCAGGAGCACTTCTTAGAGGAAATTGCATACTTAAATGTGAAGGTTTTCAATAGAATTATATAAAAATTATTAAAATACGAGCAGTCGGTAATAACAAACCTAAATTTATAATTTTAACATTTTTAAATTTTTTGGATAAAAGTGTATAAACGAATAAAATATTAAATTAGAAACTGTTTTAATGAAATTATTATTAATTTTTTTAAGAGCTTTTCTTAAATTTTATTTTTATTTTTACAATTTCACACAGTGAACGTTATTAAATCCAAAACCGCTCAACCTTGTATAAGTTGTCCGGATTTGAAGTGACGTCATCAGCCGAAAGAAAAATACTTGTTTTATCTGGTTGGTGTTTTTTAATTGTTAAAATGAAGAATAGACCGATATATATTGTTCTCTGGGTTCTATTTTGTACTAAACTAAGCAATATCTTCTTAAAATTTCAATACTTTTTGACTGAATTGAGTAAGAGAATTTTTGCGTTCTATTTCGAATTTTGGCACAAAATAATTGATATTCAATTTATTAGACCCAAAAATTATTGCCTGAAGCAGTTATAACACGTATTTAATCACTTTAAAAGTCTTTTGTTACAATATTATAGCTAATTTTCTGACATACAAAATCAAAACATTGAATAGTATCCGGCTGATGACGTTTCACTACTAATACCACCACAGATCCAGCCTTATTGTTAATTAGCGTTAATTAAATCATACTGTTTTTAAATTACTGTTAAGACCTTTACTTTTTCATCTTAAAAGTAAAATATTTAAAGAATATAAACAAGAGGCCTAAATAAAAAGGCGTTAGGGTGAGACGTTATTAAACAGTTGAGTTTTTTTTTTTTATAATCTAGAGAATAACGAGTGATTTAGAGAAGGTTTAACAATACTTATAGATCATCTTTCATACAAAAGTTATCGCGTTTTTGACAAATTAATACTAGAACAGATTATAAAAAGTCTTTGCTATGTTAATCAATTTTATTTTATTTCCACATATATAAAATTGTTCTGGTTTCTTTTCCTCAGCAATATGACGATAGGGAGGATTAAATTTTTGTTCTAAAACATTTTTAGTTTCCTCGGACATTCAGGTATTTTTTTAAACTTTTAATTAGTTTGTACAGAAAACGGTTCAAAATGAAGCAGAATTCCATGGGAATTTGATTATTTTATGGAAATTATTGGCGTAAGGCCCACATTATTAATAAAAAAATTCATTAGTTTCTTAACGAATTCTTTAAAGCACTAGTTCTTTAAAAACGACTTTAACAGAACAAATATTAGTACTTTATATCTTTAATATCTTTTTTATGCAACAGTAATGCATGAAACATATTTAAACTGTTAAATACAATAAAATGTTATTAATAGTTCGTTAAAGTGCACGTTCTAAAGATGAGAGATGAGAGGAATGAGTGAGTGATGACTATAAAAATGGCGAAATGCAATTAACACAAGTTTCGTCAACTCTCTCAAGATGAAACTTAATCCAGGACTAAAGAATTGCACGAGTGGGAGGGGGGAGTTGTTGGCTTCCATTGTAATATTACATTACATACGAGTGCGGAGATGAAAAGGAAATAAACCATGAAAATGTGTACCCTTTATATTGTCTACGATATTATTTAACCTCAACCTAAGTAAGCGACGGATATTATTTCAAGCTCCAGCCGCAGCAGCAGATAGTTATTATACCGAAGCCTTCTTTGTTCGCTCTTATCAAATACATGCTGAGACATATTTTTCCACGAGAAATGATTACATGAAAATGACTATAAAATATACGGTTTGGTATTAAATTTTACTGTTTTGGTGGTAGTGGTTATGTATTGAATTGTTCTGCATTAAAATGTTATTGAAATTTATTAAATGTTAAACTCTATTAAATCCATTGGATGAGGTTGAGACCAACCATTCCTAACATGAATTGAAAAGGAAAAAATAGACCATTTCTTTTATGCATTTTTGATGCTTAAAATTGATATAATGACACTGAAATTTGCTCCTTCAAAGTCGCACAAGTGCTTAAAGAATTCTTTGTGCCAATTCCGCACAAAAAAGTAGTCTGTTTTTAACGCGAATTGGCCTTGTAACGGTTTACATTATAGCACGCGTGCGGTAATATTTCACACATTTTTATCACCAATTTTTTGAAATTATATATTGGTGTCATAACCAAACCTCTACACATTATTATTGAAATATTTTATGATGAGAATTTCGTTAAGAGGTATTTCTATGTCACTCTAATAAACACACTTTGTCTTACTTGTCACCAAATTAATAAAATTATAAACCGTTCTCAAAACCAAATTTATTATTTAAATATTTTAATATGAAATGTTAAGGTTTTGTGTTAATTTATTTTAAAATGTATAAAATTTTATATATAACACGGTCGACAAACATAATTAAACCCTCGGGCTTTTTTAAGGTACTCGGTACGCTCTTTTTTTTTTTATTAAATTCAATTTTTGCTCAAACAACCAGTTACAAATATTTTCATTGAATGTGTTATTAACTAAGAACTTCTAACCCTAGTTGAAATTAATATGATTTTAATAATATGAGAACTTTTGCTCTAACCTAATAATACGCTCTGGAACCGTGAATTTATTTTTAGTTTAAGATTATTACAGTTTAACCTGGTAGCGTTTGCGAAAGCCCTTTATGTCAATTAACGTTGAAGATAAAATGTAATTAATTTTGCCGGTTACTTGCAGCTGTACGACCTGGATGGCAATGTGTACGACGAGGAGGCGGTCGTGCAGATCTACTACGACATAACGGAGGAATACAAAAGGGAGAACCCGGAGTTTATCGGTGCCAAAGTGATATATGCGCCCCTAAGAATGGTTGATGACGCGGGCTTTTTGCGTTATTTAAATGTCTGCATCAACTTACACGTAAGTATGCTTTGAAAAAAAAAACTCGAAAAATAAAATTGGTGGCAGCGCTGATATGAAGAGAAGAAAAAAAAAACACGGTGAAGCCATTAAATGAGGGCAGCACTCCCAGGGTTTATTGAATGTACTAATTTAATTGATGCTATCTGCAGGAAAAGTTCCC
>JXOV01006718.1:15234-30415 GCA_001014945.1 Clogmia albipunctata
GATGCTATCTGCAGGAAAAGTTCCCCAATTTTATGGCGGGCTTCGATTTGGTCGGGCAGGAAGACTTGGGTCGACCGCTCATCAACTTTGCCGAAAAGATGTTGACTCTGCCGCCGTCAATTAAATTTTATTTCCATGCCGGTGAAACCAACTGGAGCGGGGAGACGGACAACAATTTGGTACGCATAGTTTGTGCAATAAGAACGTGACTAGGACTTAATTTAAAATTGTATTTTGACGTCTCTTCTCATTTTAATATAATATTAACATAAATACATAACACATTTTAAAGATAATAATTTCTGGCGAATCACAAAGACGTAATTAAAATAATACCGAAATGACCATAAACCTCGTAATACATTGAAATTAATTGAGTAACTGGAATTCGTGTTACAATTTAATGAATAATTGTGCTAAGCCATGGAGATGAAACTGCAAATTTTTGGATGAAAAATTTATTTTTATTCTAACACGGCACAAATGCTATTAAACAAATCAATTGTTTTAAATTTAAATTTCATTAAGACACAAATTTTAAGAAAAAAAAACGGATAAATGCTATTACTCTAATGAGTACACATCTTCAACATCCTGCTTCAATTGTATTATAAGGATAAAATATTAATTTGAAAGCAAAATGACCTTTTTAGACGACATTTTGTTGTAAACAAATGTGTACAAATTGTCAATTTTGTCAATGAAATAAACTGGGTAAAAAGATTGATTTTGAATGTGAATACAAAATTTTTATGAAATTGCGAGTCACAAACACATTTAAAAATAATGGACGAAAAGAAGATTTGACCCAAAATCTTCTACTGGGTTTTGGACTATTACTCGTATCTGATGTGTGTTTTGAATTAAAATTTTGGAAAAATATCAAATTTGAAGAAAGTTTTCCTGAAAATCTTATAACTACCATTCTTTGTTTGAATTTCTTAAATATATGTGTTAAATTTGCAAGAAAATGACAAATTGTTCATTGAGCAAGTTGCTATATTAATAAATTTTGAGACTTTTAGTCACTAGTATGAAATTACCATGTTGTGCTTCTAGGTGGCACACAACATGGTAGTTTTATACAAAATCTGACCGTCTTCACCATCTTTGACTATCTCTCTGACCTTCTTTTTGTTTTAAATGTATTGTGACTGGAAATTTCCAAATCGGCACGTATGTCAACTAGAGGCAAATTTTTATACTCGAGTTTGACGTGTGAATTAAATTTCAAATGAAAATTTTTTCTTAAAAATACTGAAACCGGAAGATGTGTCATCAATAAAATAATGACAGTTTTAAGATTTTTCAGCAGACCTTTTTAAAATTTGAGTTTTACCAAAATTTTAATTCAAATCAATTTATTTGTATTGGTATTAATTTCGTAATCAAATATAATTTGAATTTCAGCAAAATTCCTATATTTCAAGTAAAATTCCAATAATTCCAGCACAATTCCATTAATTATTTTACCATATTTTTCGTGACGGTTTACCACTACTAACTATTATTTTATAGAATTTTCGTTTTTTGTCCAAAACTTAACCACACATCATTTTGTGAACAATCATTAATATTCATTTCAAATACATTAGAATTACGCTTCTCTTAGGTAATTATGGGATATGTATCTCGGATAATCGAAAACTCGAATAACACGAATTTTCATATATCTGCAATGAAACAATTGACTACAATTACAAATAGAATACATTGGCAATGAAGATAAATGGAATACACGAGTGGCATTGTAAAAAAGCGAGATAGATCTTGCGCTGAGTAACTGAAATTTATTAAATTATTTATTAAAAATTCCGCGAGATCTTTATCGCTTTTTCATAATACCACTCTTGATCATTGTTATTGTTTTTGATTAGTATGTAATTGAGGAGCGGAAACAAGTTCATACATGTAAGGAAGCAGCTCTATCCGTATCATCACAGTGTACAAATAGAATCTTACGGCGTACGCACATGAGACAAGTGCCTGGGATAACGCGGATTTTTATTTAGACGATGTTTTAAAAGTTTCAAAAAAATTCGTAATTTTTTGAATATTCTGTAAATTATTGAGATCATTTAGTACATAAATAAAAAAAAGTAATTATTTATGTAAAATTTCTAAAGCTTATCCAATTAAATTTAAATAGAAATATAAAAAATTAATTTCCCTTTCAATTCCTGTTAGGAATATGAGTAGTCTCAAACTCAACTAACGGGCTTAAACTTTTTATGACTATTTGTTTTCAGTGTATTATTAGTCAATTAATAGCACCTTGACCGGTTGAAAACGATCCAGTAAATCCTACCGGCCTAGGGATTGAGTCCATTGCCTCAAAAGAGAGAGTCGAATGCGTTACCACATCGACTACCCTTCAACGATGGATGAAATGGAAATAGTCATTTGTATCTTAACCACGGTCTTACTAAACACACTGTTTCTCCCTACAAAAAGGAGCATAGAAAGTGGAAATGATGAAGTTGTAATGCTTCTTCAAATTTACCGAGCACTACGTAAATGATAATCTCATCTAGGTCTCAATTACATTCTCTTATTCCCGTCTTTTTCTGCGATTGTTTTTGCAGATTGACGCGGTTTTGCTGGGCAGTCGTCGGATTGGGCACGGTTTCGCTCTGGTGAAACACCCCGAGGTGCTGGAATACATCAAGGCGAAGGGCATCGCGGTGGAGCTCAATCCGATTTCGAACCAGGTGCTGCGATTGGTGGCCGATTACAGGAACCATCCCGCGGCGGTCCTCTTCAGCGACAACTACCCGGTCGTCGTCTCCTGCGACGATCCCTCCTTCTGGGAGACGAAGCCCCTCTCCCATGACTTTTACCAGGCGTTCGTCGGCATCGCCTCCAGCAACCAGGACCTGAGATTCTTGAAGAAATTGGCGCTGAATTCGATTGAATACAGTGCGATGACGGAGCAGGAAAAAACGAGAGCCGTGGAATTGTGGACCAAGGCGTGGAACAAATTCATCGAAAACATGTTGAAGCAGAACCCGTGAAATCTGGGGAATCCGTCGCAGCATATGGCTGGACACACAGAACTGCAAATATCTCATAAAATTGCCAGTCCAGCAAACAAATTGTACCAATAATTGCAATAAAATGGAATGACTCTGCACTTTTTGCGCCTTTTCCATGTAATTTATTTCAACAGGAATGAATTTTTGCAGAAAAAGAGAGTGAGCTTATTTCTGTAAACTACAGCAATCGATTTGTGTAGGAGTAAGTATGTATTTACAATTTTTATGGAAATGGTAAATTATTACTTTATACAGATATTGATTTTCATTTCGTTGAATTTATATTCAATTTTCTAGCAGTGTGATTCTCATAATTTACACCATTTCAATCTGTTTTACTGATTAATTTTAAAAGGTTACTTTTCGAAAAGATAACTGTTTTCGCAAGGAAGTGGCTCTGCTGTACAGACCAGAATATCCATTTTAATGAATTATAATAAAAACACGAAGAAATCATAAACTTCTGAAAATTCAAACTAATAAAATACGAAGAAATAAACTATCAAATATCTAACATTCTTTTCATGCTTGTTATACTCTTTTAAAGATATGATTTAATTTTTTCCGTATTGAAAATCTGTTTTTGCACTCCCGTATCGTAACACACGTTTTACATTACTCGAAGGTGTAATATTAACATTTCAATCGTCAAAATAAGCACGAAATACGTCACTTTGCATCACAGAATGCTGTAATAATTTCATTTCAACAATCTTTTTGGAAGAAGAACCTACTCATTTTTAAAGTAAAAGTGAAATTGGCATAATTGTCAAAGGATTGATTAAATTTTGATTAATATATATGATTGTCATTTCCAATGATTACTGGATGACACACTGTAATTGCGATAATCGCCATTGTTGCCCGTAAACTACGCAAAATATTGGTCTCGGCTATGCCATATGACCGTGATTATGTTGCAAATTAATTAGCGTTTCCTGTTTTAAAATTTAAATATTTACCGTTACAATTACAATCTGCATGTAATTTGACTATTTTTGTTCGATTTTCGGCACAATACTTAATTATCAGAGATAAGTCTGCTTTATTGTAATGTAAGTAAATTATAGTAATAGCCTTATATTGCTTTAAATGGAAACAAACAAAAGTTCCATGTCACAATAAAATAGGCATTTGCCATATGACCAAGTAGTTAAAAGGAAACAAACTCTATTGGTTTGAATTCCAACCGTTAACGGTAATTTTACAGTTTAAGATTTCACTTGAAACATTTGTGAAACATGTTAATTTTTAAAATTTGCTTGTAATTAATGAAATTTACTGTGAAATTGTAAAAATTTCCATACTCATATGTTGAGTGCAAAAAGCGTTATGTCCTGCTCGGCTGTAAAGTCCTGTTTTTTAACTAGGAAACGATGAAACACTCGCCATCGACTCGACTGAAAATTTACACCTTTGTATTACTAATAAATATTTAGGATGAATAAAAACGGAAAAATCTGTTTATCGAATTTTCTTTTCGTTTTCCTTTTTAAATGTGTTTGTGACTGTTTCTAGAAAATCGACACGTTTGCCAGCTGGTGGCAGTCTTTTAAACTAAAACTTTTCACAAAAAAAATTAAATCTGACAATTCGTTTGCTTTCTGCAAATGGCGATTCAAAGTTATTTGAATTTTAAATTAAAAAAATTTGGTTTTAAAATATTATGAACAGGATCCGGACGTTGTGTTTCCAATAAAATAATGACACTTTAAAATTTCTAGTGAACCGGAAAACTAGAATTTGAACAAATCATTATATATAAAACTATTTATCTGTGAAGTAGTAGTATTTGTGTCGTGTAAAAATATAACTAAAATTTTAGAGTCCTTCTCGAGTGTCCCTCCTTAATTTTAAGTGTATCGTCCTTAACTTGGTACTGGATTGTCTTCTTATTCATTACTCTATATTTCGTAAATAAATAACAAATAAATATGTCAATTGTTTAATTGTCATGAAACTAGATGAAAAAACATAATTAAACTCATTTCATTCGTTCTTTAAAACTTAACTCGTGTTAATTTATGGTGTTTTTTTGAGCGCGTTGTTATAATAAAAAATATGTATTGACTCGTAATTGACTCTCTAATTTCTATAGTCCTTCATTAATTATTCCACAAGTAATTTCCTATTGTTGTTTGACTTCAAATCTGTTTGTTACACTGTTTTGCGAAACAAACATACAATTTAGTCAGATGCGAAACGGCCGCCTTCGCTTTTGAATCGTTGGCGAATTGCGGCAGGTGAATTGAGTATTGTTTTGTGGAATCGCCTGGGAGCACAGTCCATTGATTTCCGCTTCATGTTGGCGGAGAAATTACCGAATTGTGCCGTGCAAACTTGGTTATCTCTGCGAAATTCGCCATTCAGAAACGTGAACGCTTGATTAGTGTTAATTAAAATTTAATTAATTCCCGAAAACTAGAAAATTGATGATTGCTTATTCATTGGCTGCCGAAAATTAAGTTAATTAATTAGTTTCTGGGCCTGGCCTCTATTTGTCTGCCACACAGTGTTTTCGTAGTCGTCGTTGTCAAAGGCGCGCCAGGCCATCGACCAAACGGGAAAATGGTAATTTGTCGAAGGAAAATTCTTCGAAATTGTTGTGGGAAAAATCAACTAAAAAATTTTTAAAATTGGTAATGACTTTAATTTATATAAAAATATAATATACATTATTTTTAATTGAATAAAATTGTATATTCAATAAAAATTATAAAAATTATTTGTTCCAAGGCCATTATTTGCAATTTATTATACACGTATACTGAAATGTATTTTTAGACATATTCAAAGGAATAGTTGTTTTATATAATATTTTAATCAAATTAAGCAAAGATTTAAATATTGTTATAAGTGTGAAAATAAATTGATTGCCCTCCCGTATCGAAATATACGGTTTTTGATATCCATTTGAGTTTCGTAATGTTTCACTTGATCGGACTAGTGAAAAATTTGAATTTTTATTTCAATAGTGAATAAAAGATGTCATAAACTATCCATCAAATTGGTCTCAAAGTCAAAATTTGGTCACCATTGTTGCCCTGATACTACACCAAATTTTGGTCTCGGCTATGCCATGCGACCTTGTTCAAATAATTTAGCGTTTCCTATATTTATATTTTTATATTTACCGATTCAACATCCATCTGCATGTAATTTGGTTATTTTTGTTCGATTTTGGCACATTACGTAAATATCAGAGATTAATCTGCTTAACTGTAATATAAGTAAATTATAGTAATAGCCTTATATTGCTTTAAATAGAAATTATCTTACAGAAATTAAAGCATACAAATGTTCCATGAAACAATAAAATAGGCATTTGCCTTTTGACCAAGTGGTTAAGAGGAATTCCAACCGTTAACGGTAACTTTACAAATAAAGATTTCATTTGAAACATTTGTGAAACATGTCAATNTTATAGTAATAGCCTTATATTGCTTTAAATAGAAATTATCTTACAGAAATTAAAGCATACAAATGTTCCATGAAACAATAAAATAGGCATTTGCCTTTTGACCAAGTGGTTAAGAGAAATTCCAACCATTAACGGTAACTTTACAAGTAAATATTTCATTTGAAACATTTGTGAAACATGCCAATTTTTAAATTTTTCTTGTAAATAATGAAATTTAATGTGCAATTATAAAAATTTCAGTGCAAATGTTTCACAATCGTTTCACTAGTTTAAAACAGTATGTATCACACAACTATTTTACGCAAGATGCATTTTATAAATTTAATTCTAAATTATTATAGCAATTGTAACACAAAGAAGTTATAAATGATTTTAGTTAAAATTGATTTTTTAATTAATTTTTTTAACGAATTAAAGAGGATGTGAGCGCGAATAATTTATTTTTCAATAGTGAGGTACAAAGATAAGATTAATCTTCAGAGTAAAACAATAACTATTTGACAGTTAATATAAGAAATAGTGGAAAATTTGCAAAATAAGACCGCCTTAGATGAGTTTGTAAACAATTATTAGAAAGAGATTTTACAACAAATTTTTAGGGCGGAATAATTCACATTTAGAGATTTTAATATTAATAAATTTGTTTCGGAGAAAGATCTGTTTGCTAATCGTGTGGTTTTCGTCGTATCTATCTTTGTCAGAGTAGGAGTTGTGTCTTTAACTCCAGAGAGAATTTCTGGTTAAGATATAATTATTGAAGCTAAGTTTATATTATTTATTATTTTTGAAATGAACTTTTTATTAATTATAAAAATAATATGGGGGATGTCTGAACCTCGACCATCGGGTGTTAAAATTTCCATGAATATTTGTTTTTAGTTGATTAGTAGTCAATTAGCAGCACCTAGACCGGTTGTAAACGGATCCAGTCAATCCCATTTTTTTGCAACACTACTAATTTATAATTTGCTAGGAATATTATTTTGCAATGCTATTGATATACACAAATGAAACCTTTTTCGCGCTGAAAAATGTCTGCCCGGGATTTGATCCCACGATCTCCGGGGAGGTAGTCAAGGGTGGTAACCACTAAACAACTCAGACTTTTATTAGACACTTTATTAATTACATTTTTGTCAAATATCGCCCGATGAATTAAATGATTTATACTGCAATTTCAAAGAAAGGCTATCAGTGCCGGACGAAAACATCTTGACATCATGTTTACATGATTATTATGCTTGAAAATACCTTACTTAACTCTAACTGTGCATTGTACTAACATTCAACCCCACCTGTAAGGTGTCTAAGCCTATACTGCCTTAGTGTGCGGTGCTGAATAGCGCGTCAATTTCTATCTTTATCTTAGCCTTACATATGACCTATGCCATATAATAGGCAATTTCTATTTAATAATTATGTTATATGCGAATATTTATATTCTACGATAATTTTGGAAATCGAGCTCTAGACGGAATGCAGCTGTTTGTTTAGGCAAAATCTTAAATTTTATTAGGGTCGCTCGACGAGGTCTCATTCGTTTTCTTTAAGAATTCGTGTTGTTGCTGTTGTTCGTGATTCCTTATTCCTTTTCTTTCTTATTTCGTTTGTATAACGTAACAAATACACTCACATTGTTAGATTTTAAGACTCTTTTTCATAACACAGATTGTAATAGAAAATTCTTTGCCACTCTACACAGAAGCTGGAACTGTTAACACTTGTGTCTTGATAGCTGAAGTCCTGTACATAATTCATCTTTGAAAATAGATTAAAAAAAATGTTAAATTATTTTAATCACAATCTTTTAATCACCAAACTCCAATCCTGATATAAATTCGAACAAACTCAACATATAAATACAATAACATAATACCTTCCTTCAAAGCGTTCAGACCTATACTGCCCTAGTTTGTGGTGCTGAATGGCGGGTCTAATTGCACTTTTCACTTATCTCTTTGTTCTTCAAGACCATTTAAATGAATTATTTGTATCGATGGCAATAAGTTAGTTAGGGCCAGTAACTGTGATAAGAAGGAAGAGCTAGGGCGACATACGAGGAGGGGCGTATGACTGTCCATCATACACACGGTGATACGTTATCGTGAATCGTTACAATTTATATATGAATAAGGGCTATAATACCCAAGCGGGCTCTGTGCTCAATCTACCATCTATAAATTTTATATGACCAAAGTCTTTCAAATAACAATTTCTATTATTTTACCCAAGGAACCATCGTTGCGAAGAATTTACCCTTCGAAAAAATCACCCTCAATGACACACCTGGGAGAGAATGGTGTAGGCAAATTGGCTTCCTGCTCCACTATTTCCAATCCCAGCCGAGGATGTGTGTTTGTCCGCTGTCGTTTCCTGTGATTTAATTTGATTGGATTTTGCGTACCACACACATTTTCTTGGCGCTTCTTGTCGGTCTGCCTTTAGCCTCGAAGTAGCATATGTCTGCTCCTCAAGACCATGAATTAAAGGCGGACCGATATACAGCTCGAATTATATTCGAATAGTTTTTTTTTTCAAATTTAAACAAGATGGAGAATGTTTATAGTCTCTGTTAATAAGCACACTTTCATCATCTTAGTTTTTCTTGGTAAGATTGACAATAGAAGCTGTTAAAAATTAGTCAGAACTTTTTGGTTTTTATCTTAAATCTTCCTTTAAATATTTTAAATTCTGAATTCTACACTAACTATATTAAGTAGTAATAAAATTAACCATAAGATGTGTTTCTGAAGGTCTAATGAATTCTGAATCACAGATATTTTTCAAGGAGAAATTAAAATTGTTATTCAAAAGGTACACAAGATTCAGGAGCGTCTTTGAATGTGGTTATTCAAATGAGTTTACTCTGAAATAAATGGCAAATGTGTGATAAATCAGTTTATAAATAAATACATAGGAATAAAACAGCAGTCTGGCGTAAATTTCCATAAGACTTTGGGTCACGCTTCAATGATTTAATCTAGATTAAATTTCACTCAAAGGAGTCTTTCGCCTTTTGCCCATATGTTCGCCTTCCATTCCATTCCTTTACTCTGCCTTCCTTTACCTTGAGTTCAACACGTGTGTGTCTAGAAACTTTAAATTGTAGTCTTAATATCCCCAAGACTTTCCCTTCCAATTCACTGAAAATTTATTTAATGATCAAATGCCGACATCTGCAAAGGTGTACCCATTTAAATTGGGTGTCGAGATATTTTAGACCAAAGTTTGGCTATTTTTACCGTAGAAAACTTGTTCTATTTACGTAGGACTGAGCACGGTATTTGAAGTTGGGAAAGTTTGACTATAACAACCATTAATTGTAGTTTAATTTTTGCACACAAATAATCACCTTTTTAAAGCCAAAAGTTAATGAGTTTAAATACAATTTACTCGTGATTGTAGAAAAACGAGTATAAATGCATTTTTTTGTAATTTGTTTTAAAATGAATTTTTAAAATAAAACATCGTTCCTACGTTTTTTTTATATTAATTATGAAAAACAGGAATTTTAAAGTTCAATATAGGGTGCCAAAATTATTATTTTACTTTGTTTTTTACAGTTATAAATATCTGTATAACATACACGCATCGACAGCGCTACAACCGAGCTCCGGTCTTGTCCTGTCTCAATGTGTTCTCCCATGCTGTTGGGTCCTTCGACGACTGTTGCAAATTCGGTATTCCAATTTTTTAACACTCTGGTCTAGGCCATTTTTCCACTTGAGACATGGTCTACCTCTTTTCCTCGTCCCCAAAATAGAACCACTTAATAATTTCCGGGCAGGGACGTCTTCATTCATGCGATATAAGTGACCAGTCCACCTCATTTTATTGAAGCTCGTATGAGTTTAACGACATCTACGTCGTTGTAGTGCTCATAAATCTCATAGTTGTATAGAATCGCCCTCCTTCATGCACTGGGCCAAAAATCCTTCGCAGGATCTTTTTCTCAAAGTCGGTGATTGACTAAATTTACTTTTAGCTCAGAGCTCATGTTTTAGTTTCGGAGTTCTATGAGGCTTCTATTGAAGTTAGTTGTATAACATCAAATTAATGTAAAATAACAATAAATGTCTATTAATATTTACTTCTATTTTATTTATAGCTCAAGATTGAACAAAACTAGTGCGTAAAAAATAAGTGGAAAAAAATAATAAGATTTGTAATTGAAAATCGAAATAAATTGTTGTTTGAGTCTTTACTGGTTATAAATGTAGTGGTTTTAAGAAACAAGATGATTTTAATCCAAATAAAACTTAAAAATAAAAAACATTTACAAAAAGTTAATTTTTTTATTGATTTGGTTTTTCTAATATACCACATTGCTAAATAGACTAAAATACGGCTGAAAAACTTCTAATATAGAACAAATTTTGGAGTCATTACTTGTAGAAGTAACGAGTAGTACTTAATATTTTATGAAGAAAAGTAACTTTTCGCCATTTTCATTGGTGTGAATTTCGATATAATCAAAATTTGCAAAAATTTATTATTTGTTCAAAAAACATGTAGTACACGGAAAATGTGTTCTCACTAAAATAATGGCAGTTATCAGACTTTTTAGTGGAACTATTGATTTGTGTAATAGTATTTGTGCCGTGCACAAATAATGGATGTTTTTTAAAGATATAGAACTTTAAATTGTTAAGAAACAACGATGGATTATTCGATTGACAGGAATTTTATTTACCCGAAAGATAATCTTGAGGCATTACATTTTAAATATGATTTCTGGCATATGACCACCAGAGCTGGCTCGGATGTAGTCCAATCTAGTGGTGT
Source organism: Clogmia albipunctata (assembly GCA_001014945.1). Taxonomy (NCBI): domain Eukaryota; kingdom Metazoa; phylum Arthropoda; class Insecta; order Diptera; family Psychodidae; genus Clogmia; species Clogmia albipunctata. The sequence goes on from JXOV01006718.1 coordinate 26,476, forward strand.
TAAATCACAAGATCTGCGAGGCCAATTCACAGGTCCAAAACGTGAAATTAGACGGTCACCAAACGTGTCTTTAATAAATCGATTGTGGCACGAGCTGTGTGACATGTTGCGTCGTCTTGTTGGAACCACAGCTCCTGGACATCATGGTTGTTCAATTTAGAAATAAAAAAGTTAGTAATTATGGCTCTATACCGATCACCATCGACTGTAACGTTCCACCAGTCAGTTTTTCTGGATGTAACGGTGTTTCGACATACACTTGAGAATTAGCTTCACTCCAAATGCGGCAGTTTTGTTTGTTGACGTAGCCATTCAACCAAAAGTGCGCTTCATCTTGTCGACGATAAAATGGACGTAGAGCGCGATATGTATGCCGCAAAGAACCATTATTTTCGATATTAAATTGCACTATTTGCAAGCGTTGTTCAGGCGTGAGTATATTCACGATGAATTGCCAAACCAAATTGAGAATAAATAACTTGATAGCTGTTAAATCGGTCGCCATATTGAACAGTGATGCCAACTTAAAATTCTATAAATTTCATAAAGGAATTGCACAAAACTTAGTCAAATTTGGAACTCGTGCGGTCAAAAGGTCCATTACCAACTGTAAACTATTACATAACCCAAATGAATAAATAAATTATAAAACTCGGGCACATATCTAATCAAATTTGAAAATGTGGTATTGGTAATATGCTCGTTGTTCACATAATGAATTGAATCAATAAATGAACTGGTTTACCCAATTCCAATTATATTAATAATGTAATAATTAATTTGTGGGCCAAACAGTCATCAACTTTAACAGGCACCCAATAAAGTGTATTCCATAAATCCGTGGTCATTTGCATAAATTTCCAATTAAAAGTCCGAAATTAATGCAATTATCGATATTTGATTAGGAATCTACAATTATTCTAATTATAACATCCAATAATCATTTCGACAAATAAATCTTTGAATAATTGATTCTGGGAAATGGTGTTTCAACTAATTCCGATGGAGCGGAAATTGGCAATAGAAATTTGATTAAGTCGTCGCAAATGAAAGGAATTTGAATTTAATTGCCAAATAACCGGGAATAAATTCATTAAGATTTAAGGCAGTCAGAGTCAGTGTGGAGGAGCAGTGACTAAATCATCCCGCGTTCCTATTGAAGTATTTGTGGCTGTGGTCGTTGTCTCCTCACTGCTTGTCTAACATTTATTCAGAGACAGAGAGATAATAGCTTGTATATTAAACAGTGGATTGTTAATTAATTTCTGCACGGAAAGACGGCTGGGTTTTACGCGGGGGTAATAGGGGGGTGTTAGAGGGGGGAACAAAAATTTAATTTCGCCCTCGCTGCTGTTTTGATAAGGCTGAAAATGAGACATCATCACAATAATGGGATATTCAAACGTTAGCAGTCAGAGTGGAGGATTATAATCGATGACTTGTCAACAAAGGCTCGACGGAACGGCTGCGGGATTAGGCCTAACGATCAGAATGATGAATTGAAAAAATTCTATCAGATTGTTTTCATTATATTTCTGGTACTGGCTTGTGCGAGCCACATTCACAGCTACCAGCAAACGAATACCCTAATGAAAGTAAGTTATTTCAATGAATTATTTAATAAGTATAAAAAAAATCCCCTTCAAATTCCTGTAACATACGTGGGGAGTTAAACGAAACCAACGGGTTAACTTTTCATTGACTATTAGATTTTAGTAGATTAGTAATCGCTCAGTAGCACCTTAAGCGGTTGTAAAATAATCCAGACTATTCGCATATTTTATTTTTATTTCTGGAGCCACAATGGGAATAAGTTGCTTTTTAACAACGAAAAGAGCGTGAAATACAAGTTCCATTTCACATGAAAATATAATTTGAAAAATATTTGCGGTTATAACGATAATATACTGTCGAAACTCAAACCGATATTGAAAAGCTGTCATTTCGATACGGCCCTGCAAAAAGAAATACAGATGTCATTTTAGTATATTTCGATACAAGTGTTAAAATAGGGGTTATAACACCACGAAATTACCATGTATTTTGACGAGCATATCGTAAATGAGTAAATGAGTGCTGTAATAACTGATTTCACATGTATATTGAACGCTATTTTGTGTAATTATGAAAAAATACCAATTAATCGTTAATTCAAAATAAAAACGTTAAGAAAAGTCTTCTTTTTGGTATGGACTTCCACGAAGAAATACAATAGTTATTTATACAATAAGGTCGATAAGATAAGTCATAAAACACTCGGACCTTCTTTAATGCACTCGCTTCGATCGTGGCTTAAAACAAGCCTTGTGTTTAATAATGCTTATCGATCGTGTTTTATACAAAATTTTATGCATTTTTAAATAAATTAACATAGTATTCTTCACAATTCTTCGAATTTCTGTAAAAATACATCTAAATCTATGTTAAATTAGAAGTAAACGTAGTTCATGAGTTCTCCGATAGGTGGCTTATTTAAAAAAAACACTAATAAAACACAGTTAAGCCACGCCCTTCAAAACTGACCACCATCTAAATTTAATGAATTTCTTTTACGGAGGTCACACTTTGATAATAAAGAAAAAACATTTTTGCTATAATAAATTTAGTATTACGTAGTAGTACCCAATTGCTCGTATAATCTCGTAAACTATAAGTGATATCGCTGTAATTCTTTTTTATTTTTCAGCATAAAAAATTCGATGACTATTCCGTGCTTGATTTCGTCCATGTTAAAATTTTTGTCGAAATGCTCTCTTCAAATGATCCTCAAAGGCTAACCCGTGGTCGGTTTTGCCTAAAAATTTATAGTATTACCAGGTAAAAACGTCTTTACCTTCCTGTGAAGTCCATATAATCCTAGACCTTAAGACATCTGAGATTATACGAGCATTTGGGTACTACTACGTACAATATAAGCAATTTTGCTATAATAACAACTTTGACAGAGCAAAATTGAGTGTCATAATATCAATATTAAGCAACAAAAATGCATAAATGTCATTTATTCATCTAAGCCAGGGATTCCCAAACTTTTTAAGGCCCATGGCGCCACTACACACATTCCGCGGTGCCGCGGCGCACAGTTTGGGAACCCTAAAACAAAGCAATTATTTAATTTTTTATCTATATTAAATTTAATTTAACAGTATAATTTAATAACTATTCTAGATTATGTTGGCTAGAAAAGTCAGTCTCTAAGTTTTTTAATATATTAAATTTTATAAAAATAATTAATTTGGTATATTTTACCCGCCGTCTCCATTTATAATTTGCTTTAACTTCTCTTCGATGGTTTTTTATGCGTATGCTTTTTTTATACTGTTCATTTTAATTAAAAAACAGTTTGAATGAAATTATAATTGCTAATTTTCAAAACAATTTTTTAATATAGTATTTGCTTTATTTGATTTTTCCCTATATTCATTTGAATTAGACTAGAATTATATAATACAGTCGACCCACGATAATTCGATCCTCCAAGGGACCCTAAAATACTTCGTACTATCAAGTGGTTCTATTACTGCTGCTCAGACTTTTTCTAAGCGATAAGGTATCACAAATGCTGCAACAACAAATTTGCAGCTTCAAATTGTCGAGTCTTTGACGCCGATGACTTCGAATTACTACGTGGTTTTGGTAAATATCACATGTTTTTTAGTTCGAATCACTGAGAGCAGAAAATTGTATTGAAATATGTTTCTAATTATGTAAAGAAACTGCTTTAATTTTATGATTAAAAGTAAAAATATAATAGTTATTTAAACAACGTGTGGGAAAAATGAACCATAATTAAACTCGAGTAGATTTCTAGAAAACGAATGAAATGAGTTTTCTAATAGATACGAGTGTTTAATTATGTGTTTTTCCAACCAGTTTTTTACAAGATTTTATACAATTTGCATATTTAAATAGCTATTTATCCGCGAAATATGAAGTAAAG
>JXOV01006724.1:0-15018 GCA_001014945.1 Clogmia albipunctata
CAAAAAATTTAAATTAAATTTTTAGGACAACAAATGTTTTTTCAATTTTTGTGTTATGTTACTTAAAAATGCATAAAATGTTGTATAAAACACGGTCGATAAGCATTATTAAACACTCGCGGTTTCTTTAAAGCACTCGCTACGCTCGTGGCTTCAGCCAACCTTTGTGTTAAATAATGCCTTATCTTATCGACATTGTTGTATACATAACTATCATGTTTAAATTGGTGGATTTTCAATGCATTTATAAGTTGCAAATCAGTTCTTAGGCGTTTTGGTTGAATAAAACGATTAAGAGTTGCATTAATACACGGCTTGTACTATACTTAAAAAGAGCGGACTTCTGTATCGGGGTTTTTATTTAGTATTTGCTGCCAGAAATGGATACAGAGAACAATGGAAGTATTAAATTAAACCTACAAAGGTATATTCATAACCCACCCACAATGTTTAGGAAAACTTAAAAAATATTTTATTCATTAGCTCATCAAGTACATTACACCGAAATACAAAATCACGTCCTAACGTAAAACTATACCTTTTATATTAACCTAAAATTACGACTGTCCTTGACATAAAATCACATTGTTTATGGTACTAATATGTCAAGCAATGTAATAACTTATTACCATCATAAGTATACAAACGTGTAGCTTGAAATTACCCCCTACAAAAATTATCCCAACTTACTTTCATGGTTTCCATGTTTAGATGTCTCTATTCTGGTTAGTTAATAATTCATTTTCACCAATGGTATTTTTACATTTCTAATTTTAGAAACAAATATTCAATTTCTTATAATATGAATACCAAAGGATTATACTTTGAATTGTTGACTTTTTAATAATGTTAAATGTGTCTATGCGCATATCTCGAGCTGTATAATTAAAATTACTAAACGACATTCATCAATTTCCATTATAGGCGATTAATTATTTCTTTGATGAGAATGGCAATTTGACAATTGGAGACACGTATTTCATGTCCTACCACACCACCCTAATCACGTCCAAAGAGTTCTACACAGCCTTGACCCAGGCGCGAGTTCTTGCCGATGACATCAATGACATGTTTGAGGAAAAGGGGCTCGACATTCACGTGCGACCATACAGGTTTTTATCTCCAGACATTTCAATTATGTAAATTAATCCGTTTAATAATTTTTTCCCCCTTTCAGTATTTTCTACGTCTATTACGAACAATACTTGACAATTTGGCGAGACTCCCTCCTCTCCCTAACCTACTCCTTGCTAAGCGTCTGCGGAGTCACGTTCATCGTTACAGGTAATTCGATAATTTACAGAACAACGTGAAATTCGCTACATCGTCGATTTTGTAGCTCAAGAGGAAGTTTTTCATTAAAATTCCCCTCTAATAGTAGTAATTTAATTAATATAAACATAATATTAAATTAGATACGAATATCTTGGGAAATTTTTGAAGTCCAGATTCTAAATACTCCAAAAACTTTTAAATCGGAAATCAGGTCAGGTTGATTATTAAGTACATGTAAAACTTACTTTTAAAAATTTCTGAATATATAGTAAAAGGATATATTAAGTTGGAAATGTATCACAAACTGTTAAAAAAATTGAAATGAATTATATGATCTTCAAAACTTAAACATAAGGAATGCCTCATTTACTTCTTATTACGATTAATAAAAAACTTTGTGAAATATTTTTTAAAACACTAAAAAAATTAAATTTTTATTTGACTGATTGTACGAATGAAATGAAAATATTCTTACTAGCAAATAAAGCGATTCAAACACGTCAACAAAATTGAAAAGACATTCAAACCCAAAATTTTCATATAATACACAATTTCCTAACGCAACTTCTTTTTTAATCGAAATTACGTCTTTCATAGTAATTTAAAGTGAATTACAAAGTGATTAGACCTTAATTTAACATAAGGGTCTTATATGAGACTCACCCCAAACAAGACACTAGATACTTTAGGGCAACGCTAATTTGCAATAAGATTGTAGTAATGTGTGGTGGTAGCAGAAGTGAAACGTCATCAGCCAGTAGTCAACCCTTGTTTTGATTTTACATCCAAGTAAATTAGTGATTATTTCGCAATAGATTCATTTCGTGCAAAATCAAAACAAAGAATGACAGACGGCTCGTGACGTCACAGGCTCAACCGTGTAGAATTTGTTCAACTTAGTTAGGGTTGAGCGGCTGTGCTTTAGGGTAAAGACAAGAGGCTAGAGTACAATTTTTTTACTTTCATTAATCCAAACTGTTTTTAGTGACCTTCTATCATAAAAAATCAAATCTATTTATAAACTTATCAATAATAAGACAATAATATATTTCGATACAAATAATCCATAATTTAAAATAAAGACCGTTCGCAGCGGTTTTTTTTTCAATTTGTGGACACAATGCGTATAAGTAAAACAGTGTGTTTATTAGAGTGAGATGAGAATACTCAGAATGAAATGGTTTTGACAACAATATGTAATTTCATTAAAATGGTGACTATTTGCGTGCAAATTTTCAATTATTTCAGCACTCCGTGCAGAAAAGAAAACCATTACAGAACCAATTTGCGTGAACAAAAAATGTCTATTTTTCGATACGGAATTGCACAAAAGTCTATTTTCATAATCAAGGACTGCTTCCAAGAAAGTTTGAAGCAACAACAACAACAAAGATACTCAAATTCCGTATTCATCACGTAGAGATTTTAGTACGTTTCGCATTTATAAAACTTATTCAAAGGTCCAAGTTTCTGTTTATCGAAAGAGTATTTTATTTCTTTTATTGTTCGTAGGCTACTGGAGCACAGAATATTATAGATATTCATTCATAGAACTTATTTGCTTTGCTTATAAACAGAAATATAAAAATTAAAATAAGTTTGATTCAATTACAAATATTTTAAAATAGTTAAAATAAGTTAGTTTTTGAAAATTTGGGATTAAGGTGTAAAGTTTCATATGGGATAATCTAATAAAAATAATATTAAAGCAGATTTAATGTTTGGCATTCTGGCTGAAATTTCAAACACCATTAAAACGTTTGAAATTTTTATCACGTGTTCAGCAAAAAATTGTTTTATTATTTGACGCAGTTTTTATTCCAAATTTATCTTAACGACATGTAAAGAAAACCAAACACAAGCCTATAGGCTTAAAGAATATTAATGTGAAAATTGTTAAAGATTACTCTCCTTATGATTAATTTTATGGTGAAAAAGATAGGAAATGCAAAAAAGGTATTATGATATTTAAATTCAGGAATTCCAGACATAACTATTGTTCTTTTGAAACTTAAAACTAAATAATTACTATTTTTACGTAATTTCAATTTGTTATCTGGAAATGAAATGATTATTCAATTGGAATATTCCTTGTAGTGATATTACTAGGTAAAACTGTTTCTCAATTCCTTTGAAATAGCATTACAGCTTTTTCTTGTTTTAAAACTTATGCAATCATTAATTGAATTGCATATCTCTTTACATAAGACGTAATATCTATGCATTAAAGCAATTAAATAAAATTGAAAATTTTAATCATATTTATTCCAATTTGAAGTACAATTTAAAGATATAGTGTATTGGTTTGTCCCACTTGAAGCTTTACAACTGGAGCCCATATTTTTAAATACTATTACTTTTTTGTTTTCCAATATTTTTATTGAAATTAACTGCATTTTGAACTATATATTTCTGTTTATAAGCAGTAACTTGTATGATTGAATTATCTATAGTATTCTTTGCTCTAAGAGCTTAAAAACTCTATAAGGGATATAATCACATCCTTTGGATACTCAGAAAGTGGATTCTTCAAAATAAGTTTAATAAATGCGAAACATATTGTTATCTATAGGAATTATTCTATTTTTAAAGATATTAAAAATTTGAGTATCCTTAGGATTTAGAATTTTTAAGGCCGTGCAGCATATTCTTGAAACTTACTTTCAAAGATTGGATTTCTGACCTATTATTGATTTGTTTTAAGTGGATTTTATATGGTTTTGCTATTAAAAGTCAGTAATAACAGTCTGTACTAATGGAAGTACAGACAGTTTTACAGTAGCTGCCTGTGTTTATCGTAAAGGAAGTAGTGTCTTTTTTGGAGTGACTCTGGGTTTAAAATTTACTTTAAACCAATTTGGAAATTTACTTAAAATTATCTCAAAAGTGGTTTTTATTATTAAAAATACATAAATATATGTTGTTAGGAATTATTCCTGCTAGTTCACAAACTGTAGTTATTTTCAGCTACTCAAAAACATAAAACCACAATTTTGGAAATTTACTCAATTTTCTGGTTTATTGCTTGGATAATGCCGAAAATACAATCCTGTAACAAATTACAATTAAGGTATCAGTTATTTATGAATAATACATTATTTTCTTACAAATTTGTGGGTTAAATTGGGTTAAAACAATAAATTTTCCTCTGCTTAAAAAAATGCTTGTTTACGCTTTAAATTGTGACAGCTCGCGGTAAATTTGGTGCGATGTGCGGCCGCCCTGACCCTCTTGGCGCCACATTCAAATTCAAAATCTTACTAAAAATTAAATCACTCAACATATGTCTTATTTGAATCGCTTCATTTGTGAGCCGTTACGTTAAAGTGAAATTTGTCGAATTATTTACTTTATTATATATTCAATTAAAGATCAAAATTTTAAACGAATATTTCAAAGAGTTTTTCATTAATCGTCGTTTGAAGTAGAGGACGCCATTTTCCTTATTGTCAGTTTTTGAAAGTCATATATCCAAATTAAAAATTTTAATCAGTACTTTTGACACATCATCACCTATTATACTCTTTCTCTATAAATTCACAATTCATTTCATAACCCTGGCCGAACCTAATCGAGAATTATAGATTAAAACCTGTAAACATCGAAAATATTGGTTTTACATGTATTTACTATTTATGGTATAAAAATAATATTAAAGTGAATTAACCTTATAATTTGACTTATAATGGGTGGTTTTTAGAGGTATAGAATTTTAAATTGCAATAAAACCACGATGGATTATTCTATTGATATGAATTTTATTTATCCGAAAGATAATCTTGTGGCATTAAATTTTAAATATGATTTCTGGCATATGATCACCACAGCTGGCTCGGATGTAGTCCAATCTGGACGTCCAATTTTCGATGACTTTTTCCAACATTTGTGGCCAATGATTCCACCACACCACCGCACCAAACAATCAGTTTTTCTGGATATAACGGTGTTTCGACATACACTTGGGGATTAGCTTCACTCCAAATGCGGCAGTTTTGTTTGTTGACGTAGCCATTGAACCAGAAGTGCGCTTCGTCAAAAATGGACCTAGTGCGTATTCCGCACAGAACTATAATTTTCAAAATAAAACTGCACTATTTATAAGCGTTGTTTAGACGTGATTCTATTTATGATGAATTGCCAAACCAAACTGAGAATAAATCACTTGACAGCTGTTAAATCGGTCGCCATCTTGAACAGTAATGCCAACTTAAAATTCTATACCTCGAAAAAACACTCTTTATTAAAAGTCAACATATATAGCTATTGATATTATGAAAGAAAACTACAATACAATTAAAGATAATGTTCCTGTGAACGATTGACATTTACCCAGTCAAGGTGTAAATTTTCATGTGGGACATTTCAATAGATAATACAAAACCCGTATAGTTCCTCTAAAGTTTTGTGTAAATAATTTTTGGGCAAATATTATTTATCGATAAACTATACATGATATAAAACAAGACCAAAAGCCAAAATGTCAATTCAAACAGAATGATGTTTAACCAAATATGTAAAAAAGATTTGATAAGGGTTGAGAATGATGTAACATATTATTTTCATGTTTCAATGATTATCACCTTTTTTTTATTTAAATACATAAATAAATAATACTATATTCATAAATCGATCAATACAGGATTCAACTTTATATTCGCATTGGTGGTCACCTTTTTCGTCCTATTAATATTAATCAACATGAGCGGTGTGATGTGGCTCTGGGGCATCACCCTCAACGCAGTATCCCTCGTCAATTTGGTTGTGGTGAGTTCTTTTTCCGCCAATTTTTACTCACAAAAAAATAATAAATTCCCAGCTTAAAAACCTATAAATCGCAACTTTTCAGAGCGTGGGAATTGGAGTCGAATTCATATCCCACATCGTGCGAGCTTACACGACTTCTGTGGGCTCGAAGAGGCAGCGAGCTGAGAATGCCATGGTGACAACAGGCAGCAGTGTCCTGTCAGGCATCACTCTTACAAAGTTTGCAGGAATTCTCGTCCTGGCCTTCGCCAAATCGCAAATTTTCCAAGTCTTCTACTTCCGAATGTATTTGTCCATTGTGATCCTGGGAGCAGCACATGGCCTTCTTCTTCTGCCAGTCTTTTTATGCTATATAGGTAAGAGAGCTTTTTATAAATTTTTATTCTTTGTTTTGAATTTCAACATACTTTTTAAACAAATTGTATAAAAACAGGGAATAACTGTTTAAGTAAAAAATTCTTTTGATAACAAATTTTTACAAAATTGAAATGTCAATGAATCTGCTTCATTGGTTACCGAATTGGCATGATAATGATAAATAAAATTGAAATTTAATAACAAAACGATGATTTATCTGACATTTTATTAGAAATATACTTATTTTTTTCTTTACGAACAATTTCTTTCAAGTTAAATTATTTACTTCTTTTTTGTAACCTAATTAAGTCCTAACTATGGTGACTGATTTTAAAAAGAACATCTTTCATCGATTTTGAAAAATTGTCATAGAAAGGTAATTTCATATAAAAATATAATAAATTTCCTTTTTAATTCCTGTGAGGAATATGAGGATTCTCAACCTCAACCAAGGGGTTTAAATTTTTCATGACAATTTGTTTTCTGTGTATTATTAGTCAATTAATAACATATTATCGAGTTGAATAAGGATCCAGTCAAATCTACCCGCCCAGGGATCGAAGCCACAGCCTCCGAGGAGGCAGCAAGTGCATTACCACCTCGACTGCTTCGTTTTAATCCTTATAAAGATAGCTTTGGCAATATTAAGCGATATATACTTCCACTATATAAATTCTAAAATATAATCTAGACAAATGATTAAATAAGTTAAAAACAATCAAACCTCTTTTCACTTGTACTTTCTAATAAAAAAAATCATCAATTTCACTTGTATACTTTTATACTGGATGTTTTACTGTAAAATATTGACAAACAATGACGAACATTATCCGACAATCTCAAATTACAGTTATGAATTTTAATATTGTATTGGAAAATTCTGTTCCGAATCAACATTTTGTTATGAAATAGAAACATAAACATCACTGAAAACTATTACCCAAATATTAGAATTTGTGCCAGAGAGCAAAGAAAAAGCGATTACTAATAAAATTTCTTAAATTCAGTGATTATTACAATTAAATTTAAGTTAAACGAAATTGCAAAATAGTTATAATGGTGTAATTGGATTTATTCAAATACACCACATTACGTTCTATATATTTTACAAGCAAAAACGGCAGGTATAGAAATTTTAATGATGTGGAACAGAGCAACAAATATTTTTTTACAAAATTCATAAAAGTTTTAAGGTTTTGGGTTAATTTAATTAAAATACATTTAATATTTTTTGCATTTATGTTGCATAAAATTGATATTACGGTATTGTTCTGTCAAAGGCTTTATTATAGCACAAGTGAGAGAATTCTTTAAAGTACTAGTGCATTTTCTTTATTAATGAAGTATGACCGCCGTGGAAGAAATCCAACAAATTTATAAGTATGGTTTAATAGTATTTGTAGATAATTTCACACCAAAACTGATTATCTAAATCTAAATATAACGTTTTAAAAGAGATGCACAGATCGGATTTCTTTTTCAAACAAAACATCGCGAATTGTGACAATTTAAATTTAACGTAAGAGAAGTTAAAGTAAGAGAAACATGATATAACCTTCTCTATCTTCCATGGAATTAGAAAAGTTAAGAAAAACAATGTGAAAGAGACAACAATTTTTAAAAATTGTTAAATTTGAATGTACTTTTTAATTTTTGTATTAATTTATTTAAAAATGCATAAAATTTTGTAAAAAAACTCGGTCGATAAGTATTATTAAACACTCGGAACTTCTCAGAGGCATGCACTACGCTGGGGGCTTAAAATAACTCTTGTGTTAAATAATGCCCCATCTTATCGACTTAGTTGTGTAAAAATTATAACAATAATTTCCAAAGATTACCCCTTTCAAAACAATTATCTAAAGTATGGACTATGGGTCTACGATTTAGATTTTCTTAAACAATTGAATCCTTGTTTGAAAAACAATGATATAGGTTTGTTTATGTAATTAAAGGATTCAAAGATTTTAGCATGTTAAACCATATAATAAAAAAAATTTAAATAAATAACTAATGAATATTTAATAAAAATAAATTCTACTTAATTTTGAAGCTAATTCGTGAAAACAGAATTTTCAATCAATGTGGGTTTATAAAAACGATGGTAAAGTAAAAAATAACTTTTATACGTTAAGAAAGTCAATATCCATTACTTTTAAAAAATCATTAAGGGCCAATTTAAATGTAAAGAAGATCCAAACGAGCATTACCTTAATCTCGATTATTTGTTAAATTTATTGTTCGAAATTTAGCCGTGCGGAATCACGCAAATTACATTTTAAGGCTTTACTCAATATTATTATGATAAAATAAAACCATTGAAATGTCAGTTACGTAGTGGTTGGTGATGGCATACTTTGCCAATCGAGTAAAAAGGTTAATGTTTAGGTGAAACGATGGCAATAATGAAAGAAGGCCATTACCAACAAGTTTGCATACAAATCTTTGTGCGATTTTCTAAAGATAATCGAAAAAAATCTGAACTCCTAACGGTTTTTTTTCGTTTTAATTCTTATTTTTCAAAGTGTCAACCCCAATTAACAAAAATGCTGAGATTTAAATAAGAAAATTTCCTTTTAAAGCTTCGATTTGTAAAATAACCTTAGAATTTGTTCTCAAAGTCAAGTTTCAATCTTACTTTTGCCTTAAATAATATTTTTGTTAAAACTTCCTTTCAATCAACAGGTCCCCCGAGCAAGCAAACCAAGCCCGAGTTTTACGAGTCGATGCAATCGGGACGAAGAGCGGACTCCAATGGACTGTCTGCCTAAGTGGATTGGACTAAAAAGAGGCATACATTACCCCAGTCGAGCATTTCTCATCAGCATTTTCAACCCCATTAAGCAGTCGACATCTTTTCCTCCTCCAACCTTGAACTTGAATCAGAGCGGGACCTGCGCAGTTGCTCCCTCTTTGGAGCATTGTCCCCAAGGCGCAGTAGTCCACAGTTCCATTGAGAAACGCGGAGTAGTTAATTTTGTGCTCAGAAATCATGGTTTTTACGTTTGGAGAAGTATTACGTAAATTTTTAATGAGAAAAATGTAAACGCCATTACCATAAAATATACAATAAAGCATCACTGTTTCAAATTTGAATTCCGAATTAAATTCCCACATAGGGGTTGTGTTGTTGTCTGTTTTTGGCTTTTAACAGGGGATGCGTGGGGGAAGGTATGTCCCTAGTTGTTGTGCCGCCATGTCGTAACTAACGTAACAATGGCAATGGCCGAAGGGAACAACAAATCCAAGCACGAAGCCTTCCTGCACTAGTCGTTAATTGAACTCGGTTCGGAGTAGCTGGCTGCTGTCCCAATCGACCAAGTACAGTAAACTGTTCAACTTCGATCCCACTCTCTGTATTCTGCCAAGGGAAATTGCAAATTGTTTGAGACTGTGTTTGTGCTTTTCGGTGGTTTTACTTTTTTTTATTTAACACCCCCGTCATTTTCCTCCCACTCGGATTCTTAATCAAGAGCCCATTTATCTCCAGTTTCTCTCTCACTCACTCGGAATACAACAGATTGCTCCATCAGTTTTCTCCAGACTCTTGACGAGGCTACAACTGGATTACCCATCAATTTAAATCAAAATTAGTGCTGTGCATAAAACGAAATTTAATAAACTGAGGGAAACAGATTGGAAATATCGATTAAAGTCCAATATGACAATTTTATTGGTTTCCTTTTGACGAAATTGACTTGTTTTGGTAAACAAATGGAGACATTCACCCTGGATACAATGTAAAAAAAACCATTAGGGTGACGACAAATTCACCCAAACAAAAAGTGCGCAACGTGACTCGTGAATAATTTAACCACTTTTAATTGTGTAAGTTTTTTTGGTGTTCTAAATGTGGAAGTGGATTAATAATAAGGACTTGTCCCAATAAACACCATTTAAAGTGAATTGGGGAAAATGTGGGACACATCCAAGGACTTTTGAGCCATTAATTGACCGCCCTAGGTGAAAATAAAATTGGGTTACACAGAGTGAATTGCAGGAAAAAGTCCTTGATTCTCGATATCCAATCCCGTTTTTGTTTACCATTTTTCGCTCGTTTTTTTGTGCAAAAATAACTCCAATTGCAAGACCGAAATAGCTCTCAACTCGACCGATAAACCCATTATCCCAGTTGGGACTTTCATTGACTGCTTTATCTGTTTCCAACACGCACATCTGTTGAGGAGGAATGTAACTTCCTAATTATATGTAAACAGTTTTTGCACTGATACACCGAATACAGACATCAAACAATTAGCCAGCCTACCGCATCAGAAACAAACAATTATTTCGCATACCTTGGCATTTTACTTTGTGATTCAGACAGGGTGTTTTTAGAGATGGACCATATTTTTATTCGTAATACTAACAAAGACTGGGATTTTCTAAATCTAAATCTAAAAATTTTTTTTTATCATTTATTTAGATTTGAGACTAGAATCACTTCAGAAAAGGGCAAGCATTTAAATACTTGCCAAATCAGAGACCGGGATGTTTTATTGAACTAAATTATATAAATATGTTAAAATATGTAAAAGACGTCAGATTTTAAATGAATCTGGACTGTTATAATATACAGTTAGTAAAACTCTTCGACTTATAATTAAAAGTTCCTTTTAAAATCTTTAAAAGAATACGAATTAGTAGATTAAATAGTTTTTAAGTAATGATTTACGAATTGTGAAAAATAATCATTCTGTTTTTAATAGTTATTTATACAACAAGATCGATAAGATAAGGCTCGGGTTTTCTATAAGACGTTCGCCACGCTCGTGGCTTAAAACAACCCCTGTGTTTAATAATGCTTATCGACCGTGTTTTATACAAAATTTTATGCATTTTCAAAAAAATTAACACAAAAATTAAAACAAGAACATTCATTTTCTTAAAATCAAATTTAAAATTTTTAATATTTGTTGTCTCCCTCATATTGCTTTTCTTTACTTTTCTAATTCCATGGGAAGACGGAGAAAGCTATATCTTGTTTCTCCTACTCGATAATAGAAAATATTACATTGATTTCCAAATAATTTGATAAATTTTAATTGTAACAATCCGTGATGTTCAGTTTAAAAGGGAAATCCGATATGTGCATCTATTTTAAAACGTTGTATTTAGATTGAAATAATCCGTTTTGTTGTGGAATCATTCACAAATACCGTTAAACCAAACACAATGAAACTAAAGTCCATATAAATTTGTTGGATTTTTTTCACGGAGATCATACTTTAATTATAAAGAAAAAGCACTAGTATTTTAAAGAATTCTTCACTTGTGCTACAATAATGTCTTTGACAGAACAAATTTTAGTGTCATGATATAAATTTATTCAACAAAAATGCATTAACAATACAATTGACGTGCGCCACCTAGAAGGGCAGCAAGCTACATTCATACAAAAAAGAAATGTTTGCTTTGTTTAAGCCTCTGTTTCAAACTCTGTTTTAAACTAACTGCTTTAAATGTATTGTGTCTGGAAATTACCAAATCGACACGTTCACCATCTTGCATTAGTATTGGTTTTGTGTACAAATATAATTTTAATATTATTATTCCTTTACGTTTACTTTCTACAGGGTTTAGGCCTAATTTCTTCTTCTTTCAGGGCGTTACAGTCCCGATCGGGCCTTATCCCGCTTTACAATATAATATACAATATACATATTCACCTAATGTATGTATTAAAAACTATTTTTACAATTAAGAATATATAGATTTCCGATAAGAGTTCTTATTTTAATATAAGTAAGAAATATATATTTTTGAAAAGAAACAATGGATGTTTATTTCATCGTAAAAAGGAAAGTTTTTGGTTTGTTCAAATCTTATCCGACTGTCTCTCAGGATTACACTTGTAGGGCAATAACGGGTAATTTTTAATATTTAAATAAACCTTCTTAAGTGTAAGTTCCCATAACAAGCACTGTAATTATCCATTATTAACAACCCCACTATTTCATTCTGTTCAATATTGGGAATAATTCTAATATATGTTGTAGTTTTCAATATAATGATAATATTTAGCCTTTTACTATTATAATAAAAGCTCCCCTTTTTTAATAAATCAATGGGTGTAAATGTCATTTTAAAAAGGAAAGCATGCCATTTGTTTAAACCTCTTAATTGAAAACCTAAGAATATTAAAGTGGAGCTTACATACTGAGCAATAAAACTATCCTTTACCCTTCATTTTTAATTGAATTCAATTTTGGCCATTATTGCTACTTATAGTTTTAAATATAATATTTAAATTAGGGTCTTTTAATTTTACATTCATAGAGAATTTATTCAATCTAATGGTTTTAATTACATGTTTAGTTTTAACAAATACCGGAATCTAAATTTCCTGGCCTCTGAACATATTTTCATATTCAAACTTGTTAAGAATCAATATGAGAAATTGCATTTCTAATGACATTAAATACTCAACTTTGAAAGAGATCCAATAATATCCATTCAAACTAGACACTATAATATAAATGAAGCTGAAAGACAATAGATAGTCCATATTAGAAACTGAATTGAACGAAATATAGTTCCTATCTCTAAAACACCCTGTAAAAGCTGTGAATTGCGTTAGTTCAGACATTGTAACTCAGGAGTCGTTCGTTCTATTAATAGCTACAGTGCAGGCGTGAGTTGAGTGTTCGACATGAAAGGAGGCGGTTTAACAAGGAGAAGAGGCTGCTGTTCTGAATTAGGATCAATTGTCATTTTATGGACCATTCCTGCAACACGGCTCCACGGCTTCACTGCCAGCTCAGTACCACGCCGACAGCTCCATGCCCCAGCTCCAGCGCCAACTCCATCCAGTCACTAGACACAGTCAGATCCCTGCACCAGACAGTCGTCTCCCTGCGAAACGCATTAGACGAAGCGAAGAGAGAAATAGAAAACCTGAAAAAGCAAATCAATATTAAGAGCGAAATAGAGGAGGGAAAACTGTTCAAGGACAATGACTGTGCTGATGCTGCTGATCAGAGAACGGTAGAAGACAAATCAGTTGCGGAAGAGGGACAGTTATCCAGTAGAATGGCATCGCAAATTGATGTGAAAATCCGGGTCTCATCCAATATTCAGATGGACACCAATAACAATAAAGAGAACCAATTGGACGGCCAAACTAATTCAATCAACGCCAACACCACTTCCCAGACGCAGCCCCAGAAACAGGATGTGATTAAGATTCGGGTCACGTCACAGGTATCCACCAAATTCGTAATTTAAATGTTTAGTGCTAATTTTGTATTTATTTAAATACATTATTGTTTTCAATTTATTTAAAATGTTTACATTATTTAATTCAATTAAATTGTTTATATAATATATTAAATAATCAAAATAAAACACTATCAAATTCAAACATTAGTTGAATTTAAATACTTTAATGTTGCTTTAAAATTATTTAATATGAAACAAAGCTAATGAAGCATCTTAATATTATACATTTAAAATGGTACATTGTGGATATCCAACTGATTTCAATACTAAACAATATTATTTTGCAAGTTTTGTAATCAAGAAAATACGAAAGCATAAAAGATTTAATTTAAATTGACTTAAAAAAAATTATTTATAATAACCAAAGCCGCTCAACCCTACATAAGTTAGGAGCACAATAGATATTTAGGTCAAAGTGCGGGATTACCTCATTAGAATAAATATATACGTTAACCAGATATTAGACAGTTGAATGAGTGACCTCATTGGCTACGATGTTATAAATTGCTTATATTTTTTATGTAAGAAAATTTATGATAATTTCGCTAAAAAAACTTTTAAAGTGCATAAATACGATTAATAATTATCTTAGACAATATTACTGTGTGCTAAAATGGTTGAATACTTATTGTTCTGTGCGGAACTACTAAAATAATCGCAACATTTTCCAGTACCAAATTTTCCTAAAAAACTTTAAATTTTTATAGAAATTGTTAAATTCAATATTATGGTATATAGGGTGAAGACTACTCGGTTTGGTATCTAATATGCTGTTCTCACTGAAAAGTCAGGAGACTTATTGAAAAAACCCTATTTCTCAATTAACTGTTATGATTAGATAATGAAATTGCATGTCTATGGAACCTTTGTTTTACTGGCTATTTTATGCATTTCAAACTGAAAATAGAGCAAGTATTAACGGCTTAATGACTGTTTGCTAGAGTTGGCCAAAAACTGATTGACGCACGTAGGTGACTAGTCAGTAAAAATAAAATGACATGAACAAGTCAAGACAATTTATTGACGTGCGTCACTTATTATCCGTTAATTTGAATTTGATCAACAAGTCAAGTCTTGACCAATTGGTCAAATATTGACCAATGTTAGTTTCTTTTGTTTTTTCTTTGCTTCTTATATTCTTTTGGTTCATGTTGCACTCACACACAGTGCAGGTCAGTTTATATCATTTGTCAGTCAAATTAAAAAAGCAGAACAGAGAAAATAACAAGCAGTAGAATTTTTGAAATTGTTTCTATATATTTTTTTTAATATTTTTTTATTATTTTTTTAAAATTACTATTGAAAAAAGTCTATAGTTTGGCAATATTTCTGTGATGTTACTGATGGAACAACGAAGTGTAATCGATGAAAAAATGTTCTGTCTTACAGGGAATTTTTGCA
>JXOV01006724.1:15191-32747 GCA_001014945.1 Clogmia albipunctata
TGTCTTACAGGGAATTTTTGCAAACATTAAGTGCAAAATACCATGTTCCTATTATTTTACTAGTGTCTTTATATATTTCTTGGTTAAATTTTTATTTTTTATCAGTTTAATATCCTTAATTCTTATATTATTAAAATAAATGTTTTGAATTAATTTTCGAAATGTTTGTTTGGTGTTATGTTTATTTGTTGTTGTTTTATTTGAAATGACCAACTGAGACATGTCATTGACTTGGTCATTTTGCCCAAGACTTGTTAGTCTGTCAAGTAATTGAAAATGACGTTTTTGTCCAACTCTACTGTTTGCAATCAAAACGTTTTCGGTAAAAAAGTAAAAAAATAGCTATTTAAAATTTGTAACTCGAAAATAAAGGGAAATTAGATGTTTGAAATGGGGCGGTCCTTCCACAAGCATCAAATCTCCTGAGTTTTCAGTGAGAACAGCGTATAATGCTAATAAAACGGAGATATTTCATCCTTTTGTCAAGGAAAAATCTGTGTAAAAATGATAATAAAATCGTGGTTATTTTTAATTGAATACCCATTTTAGCCATTTCTTCTACATGTGATATTTAAAATGGGATTTTAGCTGTAAAAATCACCAAGAAGATGGATTAATGTCTTTTCTTGTTTTTGTAAGAATTTTCCAGTTTAGGGTAGTGTGACGATCTATTAAAGAAGTATTTTGAGCCAAAATTATTAGCAATCCAATTCAAAATACATTGATTTTAAAGGCTCAGTCACACGGTCTGGATCAACAAAATGGTCACTTTAAGTTGAAACAAAATCGTTCGTACACTGTAACTTTCTTTTCTAACTAGTGAAAATATAGCACAAATTTTCACTGGTAAAGATGGTACAAATCGAACCAATAAAGAAATCTATGTTATGAGCTCCTAAAAAAATCTACATTGATTTTACCAACCGCCCACCTTATAGTATCAAAATCTTTGTTGTACCAAAATGATATGTTATTGTACTTGCAATAACTGCCTTAGCATACTGTACAATATGATCAAAACAAATATAAATGCTTAGAGGTTTCCATAACCGACGAAAAATCAAATTATATCAACCAAAATTGTTTACAGATTTAAGTAATTTTATTGCAAGACATTCACAAATTTAATTAACAGTTTATTGGACTTGCACACCAGAAATTCGTTAATTAATTCTCGAATGATGTTTTTGACTTTCACCAAATAACATTGTTATAGATGTAATTTGTTTGCCTTCTTTCTTAATGAGTTTGTTTATTCGAAATCATAAAATGGTGATTCTTTGAATACGAGTAGAAGCGAAAACCAATTTTAAAATTTCCACGTCGTCGAACACAATTAGAAGAATATCCTTGATGATTTCTTAGAATCCTTTCCAAAGCATAAGTATTATTTACTTTCCAGGAGAATATCAATATATCCCACCAAAACGACGAGCTTAAAGTCTCCGAAACCACGGCAGACCATCTGAGCTTGGAAATTCCAAAGGAGGATAACGAGGATGCGGATTCGTTATCTGAAGGAGACAATTCCGTGTTTGGAGATGTAAAAGACGAACCACCGAAGAAAAACCTTTCAATTCCCCCTAAATTAAATCGAAGCCATTCCGATCATCAGGAAGAAGTGGACGACATTGAACTGATCTTCCATTCGGAGGAGAACAGAGACATGTTGCACGAGGAGGACCTGGTCTCGATTTCCGTCTACGAACCCTGGCAAAAGACTGGCGGCTCTGGAACACCCGTCCTCGTCAGCTACGAGAAACTCTCCTCCGAACAGATGGACAACTTCAAACACCAAGACCGGCAGCACAGAAGCGACCAAACCTCGAAACAATGCAGCATCGAAAGCACAGACAGCTTTGGCACTAAATCCTCGAAAACACCATCGGCCTACAGCACCAAAGAATCTAGCCTAGACAAGGACAACAGTGTCGAAAATTGTCCTAAATTACAAAGGGAGGACCATGTGGATTTGACGGGGGTGAGTTATTGCATTAGTTTCATATTGTTTTCTAGTTCCTAATGGATTTACACTCTCTGACACTCATGTAGGTGCAGAAATTTAATGGTTAAATGATATAATATTACTTTTATTCCTAATTTGAAATTAATTTATTATAACTTTGATAAGTATATATTTGCATAATATAAAATTAAATCTAGATTATTAATTATTAGTTAACTTTGTTCTTTTACAATTTATCATTTTATAATATTTTCTGTAATTTTCCAAGCTTGTATTTCTGAGTGCTTTCTCCCATAAATAATGAATTTTTCGTACCCAATTGTGAATACATCAAATACGAAAATTTATGAAGAAGCCTTTATTAATTTTAATCCCAAACCTTCATTAAATTCTTGATAAATCAAATTAGAATGGAAAACCCCAACAATTATTATTCAATTAAGAAAACAAATTAATGGCCATTGTTTAAAAATTGATTCACTTTAAAAAGAGAGTTATTTCCTTTTTCAACTGCTGAAAAAAGGGAATTTTTTAATAGTATTTGATTTGAAGATTTATGTAGTCCATTTATTAATTTTTGTAATATAAAATTATCGAAATAAATAACCAACAATCTCGAACTATAAAGCATTCAACACTCAAAGGATAATAAATGGCATGAAGTATACATGTACACATTATAGTTATTTATACAACAAGGTCGATAAGAAAGTCATTATTAAATACAATGACTGTTTTAAGCCACGAGCGTAGTGAGTGCCTTAAAAAAGGCCCGAGTGTTTAATAATGCTTATCGACCGTGTTTTATACAAAATTTTATGCATTTTTAAATATATTAACATAAAAATTAAAAAAACATTCGTTGCCTAAAAATTAAATTTAATTTTTTTGTCTCGCTCACATTGATTTCATTTCCGTTTCTAATTCTTAGAGAAAATGTAGAAAGCAATATCTTGCTTCTCCTTCTTTTACATGGGAAATATTATCCGTTAATGCATTGCTTTAAATTTAAAAGAACGAAAAACAGTTGATTTTAATTAATTTGTTCTAATTCAAATTTAAACCATCCGGTAAAATAGTCAAAAACACAAACATACATCCACAAATACAGTTAAACCATACATAACTAAACTGATGTACATATAAATTTTATCGATTTCATTCACGGAGGTCACACATTAATAATAAAGAAAAGGCACACGTGCTTTCTAGAATTCTTTAAAGCACTTTTGCTATAATAACGACTTTGACAAAACAAATTTGAATGTCATAATATCAATTTTAAGCTACAAAAATGCATCAAATATTTAAATATAATTTTAATAACGGTAATGATTGCAAAACTATTATGATTGTTAAAATATTTATTTCAAATAATTTAAAATGTTTAATATTTTACATTTATTAAAAAGAGTTAAGAATAATTTTGGCAATTAAACGATTATGAGCAAAACAGATAATTATACAAGTAGGTCGATAAAATAAGGTATTATTATTATCAATCACTATGGTGTTTTAAAAACACGAGCGTAGCCAGTATTTTTAAGAAGAATCGAGTGTATAATATTGCTCATCGATTAGATTTTAAACAATCCAATATAAAAAAAACTATCACATAAATTTGATCAAATATCGTTCTTGGAGGTCACACTTTAATAATAAAAAAACACTAGTGCTTTAAAGAATTCTTTGAACCACTTGTGATATAAAAACGGTTTTGGCAGAAGAAATTTGTAAGCCTTAATATTAAAATTGTTACAAATGCATAACAGTTATTTATTCCAAAAGAATTCTTTAAAGCACTAGTGTTTTTTTATAATTAAAATGTGACCTCCGTAAACACAACTTATCAATATATATGATTTTTTTTAGACAGGAGGTTTTTCTGTAAAATATTGACGAACATTATCCGACACTCTCAGATTACAGTTATGGATTTTTATAATTACAAATTATGTTTCAAATCAACATTTTGTTATGAAAAAGAAAAATAAACAACATTGAAGACAATTATCAAAATATTAGAATTTGTACCGAAGAAAACAAAAGCGATTACCAATAAAGTTTCTCTAACGTCAATAAAATTAAAGTTTAACGAAACTGCGAAGCTGTTACACAGGCTTATTTGAATTTATTAAAATTCAATAATGTTCTTCCTTTTCTGTACATTACTATCGATATATTTAATAAGCAACAAATGCAGGTATAGTTTGTGGAACAGAGCAACAAATATCTTTATAAAAATTAAAATAATTTTTAAGATTTTGTATTAATTTATTTAAAAATTTATACAATTTTGTATAAAACTCGATCGATAAGTATTAATAAACAGCCTGATTATTCTTTAAGGCACTCGCTATGCTCGTAGCTTGAAATAACCCTTATTTTTAACAATGTCTTATCTTATCGACCTTGTTGTATAAATAACTATTATTACGGTTTTAAAACTCTCAATTTACCTTTTTTAATCGGTTTGAATGTTTTAAAACTGTCAATAATCCTATTAAACTCTTGGATAGGATTGTGTTTTGCTGACCCATTATTTATTTGTTTCAAAAGTATTTTATTATGGTGTTTAAATGAATGTGAGAGAATGTAAAACTTGACCACAGAAATAATGTTTTACACGAGTTTTATGGTTTTATAGTTAAAAGTCCTTTATCCAATTATTTTATTATTACGATGGATGGAATACATAATGTTGTTCAAATATCACATTCCAAAAGTTAATAATCCAATAAAATTTCTAAAACACTATCTTTATAGAAAATTTAACACATAATAGTTCATAATTTTAAGGTTTGTGTTTTCATTTTGGTCATATTGAAAATAAATTTTAATCTGATTTTATGTTTGTTTTATTTAAATGACGCCTTTGATGCTAATTACCAAATTATTATAATTAATAATTCAACAAGGTTAAAATGCGAAACATTGTTCAACACTCAAGGGATAACATTTACCATGAAGTACTTAATGCGTTATTTAAATGTTTAATAACGCTGTATAATACAGTAAGTACAAATACATTTGCTTTAACCCTAACCCACCCAGATAGAGTCGATTTCGTCAACAGACCAAACCAGTTTTTCCAAACCAAATTTGATTAAATTTCAAGTAAAATCATCTGATTTTATAATTTAAAATTTAAGGTAATAGTCGAATTTCTACTTATTTCTACAAAACTTTGAAAATCCATAAAGTTTCTAGGAGTATGGCTTGATAACATATAACCAGTAGTTTGGAAATTATTAGATTGAATGTTGAAGAGTGTGATGGCGGAGAAATGATTGCATTTTAGTTAAAAATTATGGTTTTAACAAAGCCACTGAATATACTAAGTCAGACTGGTTTGTGTTGTAATACATCATCTCCCATCCGTCAAACTTTGTTTTGGATCGTGGCTAGTGAGTTAGATTCAAGAAAATTACTTTAAATTGAGTGAAATAGAACTTTTAAATTTATTTAAGGACGCATAATAAGTATTTCAGATAATATTATTACGTGTTAAAATGGTTGAAGAAAGTTATTTTGTGCCGAATTGTGCAAATAATCGCAAAAAATCTACTGGCGTTAGTTTTTTATTTGTCTATAGTCAAGATTATTTGAAGAATTAACAAAAATAATGGGTATTTGTAGAATACGAACCACACCATACCATCCTCAAGAAAATGATATGTTCTAGAGATAGCATAGACAATTAAAAACAGTGATAAAAACAAAACCGAATCCAAATGATTGGTCAACATGTCTTCCGTTAATTTTTTTATCTTTGCGTACTTGTGTACAATCAGATTTGGGAGTTTCACCTGCAGATTTCGTTTCCTTGTCTTTCGACCAATTTGAGACAGAATATGCGGGGACTCGTGCCAGTCGGTACCTGAAAGCTGAATGTGTCATTTTATATTATAAGATAATTGAAGAATTGTTCACGTGTTTTTATCACAGCAGACAAGTCCAGAGTGGGTATTTCTCCTCCGTATGAGGGTCCCTAAAAAGTCGTTAAACGACTTAGAAAAACACTAACAGTAGACCGAAAATTAAAATCATTACCCGTCAATCTGGATCGAGTGAAGCCAGCGATCTTAGAGTCGACCTAATATTATTTTTTGGCCGTCTTATTCAAGGGGGAGTTTTGTAGCGACTCGAGAAGCCACAATTGGATGGAGGACAACCTTTTTTCTCATCCACAATATTCCCAAACTGACGGACAACAATAGAATAACAAAACAAAAAGTAACAATTGCAAATATAAGTAATAATAAAAATGATCCGAATAGTTGATTCATTACACATTTAGATTCGGAGCATTGAAGATCAAAATACGTTTTTTACTTATATATCGCCAAATCCAAGTACTAAAACTTTAATCAAATAATCCTATTAGTGGTTAAATCCCCAATATGTGGAAATACAAACAATTCCCACAGTCTTATTTAATTTTGGATTTTAGATTCTTTTTACAAAAAAGAATATAACTTTATAGAAATAGGATCGCATTGGACTAGTGACAACTGACAAAGAAATTTAACTAGAGTTAAAAAACACTTACTAATTTTATAAAAAAGGTCAACTTTAAAAGAAATATCTTAAATTACATGTTTTATACTTATACAAATAATAAGCGAGTACACTTTAAATATTAGAATATAATAAAAGATGAAATATAATTATCAGATTTAAGGAATTATATGTCATGATCAGATTTTCAAATAACATAAATTTAAATATTTATTCGACTAATCGGCCAAGCTAAAAATATATTAATTAAATTCCAAATGATGTTTTTGACCTTCAGAAAACATCTTGTTTTTGATAGAATTCATTTGTCTTCCTTCTTGAGGAGTTTGTTTATTGTCTAAATTAGAAATTTTGATTCCAAGAAAGGAAGCGAATACCAAAGTTACCATTTTCACCTCCTAGAACAGAAATAACAAAATTTTGCAGGATGTGGTTCCCTTATCCTGCATGATGATTCTTAGAATCTTTTCCAAAGCATAAAGTAATTTGACGAAATACCATCATTGTTTGCATCACATATACAATATTGCTAATTGCGACACTCTTTAAGATTTTTTTTTATTTTACAAATTTATTAATTTAGGACAAAGAAAAACGATTTTTTAAACATGTTTTTTTAAAGATTTTCAATTTTTATTTCATCTCCTTTGTTATTATTATTTTATTTCAAATTAATTTGAATTAAATGTCCTCTACTAAATGTAATTATGTTCGATAATACATATTAAAGCTTTTTATTAGTTCGTATTCCAACACACAGATAAAGCTGAAAAATGAGAATTCAATTTTACACGTTTAAGCAATAGGAATCGAATAGAAACCAATATAATAAATTATCCCCATATATTTCAAATAGATATTTAAAAAATTAAAAATAAAAACGTTTTTAATAAAAAATTATTAAATAAAAACAAAATCACAGTCTTAAAACCCACCAATACTAAGAAAATCCGGTTAAAACTGTTGGTCCGTTTACTATCAGCGATAACCAAAATTTTAAAATTTAAAATATAACTGGAACTTAAAACTAAAAAGTTAAAAATAATATTAATTAAAAAAATTAATTTTAAAGCAACAGCTTTTATCGGACAAAAAATTTGAAAATGGAAAGCAAACTTCTCCATGTCTCCACTTTTTATTCAATTCGACAATTCAGATGCATAAATATTAGTAACATATCTATTATTTTCAAATATATCTTTCAAATATTTAAATATCGTCGAATTAAATAATAAGGACATTTTCAATTTTTTTGTCCGATAAAAGCTGTTACTTTAAAATTTATTTTTTTAATTAATTTTATTTTTCACTATGTAGTGAAATAAAAAATCAAATCTTCCACTACTACGGTAAAAGTGACGCTTTTTAAAACTCAAATCGATGTCGAAACCTTTCGACAAAAAAAAGGAAAAACATTATTAAACACAAGGGCTCTAAAGTTTTGTAATAATAATAATCTATACAAATTGCTTGAAATCTAAGTTTAATAAATAATTTTGATTAGGCCTTTTTTTTCTTGACGTGGACTTTGCAAATAGAATTTTGTAGAATTTCGCTCAAATGAATAAAATAAGTAGTTCCTTTTTGGCACTTGACAACTATTGGTGATTCAGGGATAGATTTTTCTAGTTCTGAGTGTAGTTTAACTCGTTAAATTGGGTATAAACACACAAATATTAACGAGCAATAGCAAGTAGCGCGTACTCAGAGCCTACTCTTCAATTTATTAAATGTATAGTACGTATACTTTAGTCTCTTTCTCCATAAATATGTACATACACTCCGTTGCAAGAAGTTGAATACAGTCATTTGATTGATTTCAACCATCAATATCTCTGGCATTTTCCAAAATTTTAAAAATTCCTTTGGCAATAAGGTTAAGGGGTTCATTGAGAGTATTAGTATTTATTAGAATTAGGTTCATCACAGCTACTTTTAGAAAACAAAAATCAGAGCGGCGCCATTTTGGCCCCTGGAAAAACGTTGCAGAAAGTTGAATACACTCCCAACCTATAAAATTGGTGATATTTTCTTTACAATATAATAGTCTAACTAAGTGGCTTTCTGAATTCTATATTTATTAGCTATATTTCAAATAAAAATATGAATTTTAGCACTTTTAATTCGAAAAATTGGAGAAACCGTTTCAAAAATTTATATTTTATTGATTTTGCAGAACTACCTGCGCAATAAATTGTACAGATTTTTAATTAAGTCTATTGAAAATATTGGTAATTTTAATTATTGAGTGCTTTTGGTGTTATTTTTAAAAATTATATACAATTTTATTAAAAAATTTATGAAACCCAATTTTTCCCCATATTTAGCAATAAAAACATATTTTTAAATAAAATAAATACTGTTTTAAAACCATTTAATTCAAAAGGAATAGAATATCAATAGTTTCTATTACTTAAAACCCGAAAAAAGCAACAGTAACCCACTAAAAACGGGAATGTATTCAACTTTCTGCAACGTTTTTCCAGGGGCCAAAATGGCGCCGCTCTGATTTTTGTTTTCTAAAAGTAGCTGTGATGAACCTAATTCTAATAAATACTAATACTCTCAATGAACCCCTTAACCTTATTGCCAAAAGAATTTTTAAAATTTTGGAAAATGCCAGAGATATTGATGGTTGAAATCAATCAAATGACTGTATTCAACTTCTTGCAACGGAGTGTATGTGTTTATAATAGGGTCAGCATGATTCCTTAAAAATTCCGAAATTATTTGTTTTATCCATTAATATTCATTAATATTCAATTTCCCAATTATCAATCGTCAAGTTTCAACCTCTACTGCAAAATCTGGTACATTGTAAGATGAATGATAATGGTATTCCATCTCATAGGAAAATAATAAACATACCAGTTCTCGATATGAATCAGTATTCGTGTATTAAAAATGAGCTGATCACTTACTTAGATTAACAATGGTTAGTATCTGAAAAAAATCTCATTTTGACGAAAATGACTTAAAAAAATACCCTGTAGTAAACTATTTTCTTTTATGAGTATTTTTCCATTTTTGTTTTTAAAATTTGTTGCTGTCAAAGACGATTGTAAAGCACTACACATTTTTTCACTGCAATCGGGATTTCAAAGGTGAAGAGCCGGATCACTCTGTAAATTGTAATGGAACGAAATCCCATTTGTATTAAAAAAAAGTGTGGTGAATTTTTATATCCGTGACAGAGTTTCAACAAAATTATCAAATTCATACAAAAGTCAATGTGGAAGTCCTTTAAGAAAAAATCCAAATACTAATCAATTGTATTTATAATAACCTTACTGTAAAAAAGAAACTGAAAAGATAACCTTTAACAAATGTGTGAAATAATGATTTGTATATAACACGTTGGATAAGTATAGTTATAAACACGGGCTAGAGTTGGCCAAAAACTGACTGACGCACGTAGGTGACTAGTCAGTAAAAATAAAATGACATGAACAAGTCAAGACAATTTATTGACGTGCTTCACTTATTATCCGTTAATTTGAAATTGACCAACAAGTCAAAGTCTTGACCAATGTCAGCTTCTTTTGTTTTGTCTCTTTCCTTCTCATATTCTTTTTGTTCATGTTGCACTCACGCATAGTGCAGGTCAGTTTTTATCATTTGTTAGTCCAATTAAAAAAGCAGAACAGAGAAAATAACATGCAGTAGAATTTTTGAAATTGTTTCTATATATTTTTTTTATTTACTAGTGAAATAAGTCTTTAGTTTGGCAATATTTCTGTGATGTTACTTATGGAACAACAAAGTGTAATCGATGCCAAAATATTCTGTGTTACAAGGAATTTTTGCAAACATTATGTGCAAAATACCATGTTCCTACTATTTTACTTGTGTCTTTATATATTTGTTTGTTAAATTTTGATTTTCATTGTCATTTTAATATCCTTAATTCTTATATCATTTAAATAAATGTTTTAAAATAATTTTCGAAATGTTTGTTTGGTGTTGTGTTTATTTGTTGTTGTTTTATTTGATGACCGACTGAGACAAGTCATTGACTTGGTCATTTTTCCCAAGACTTGTTAGTCTGTCAATTCACTGAAATTGGCGTTTTTAGCCAACTTTAACACGGGCTTTGGTCAAAACACTTTTGGTCGTGATTTTGTAAAGAACCTATTACAAACAATTAAAATATTAAGTATTTTCAATTTGATTATATATTTTACAGTTGAAATCCTTTAGTCAATCGAAATGGACGGCCCGCAAGCCACCGATAGAGACTGATATATCCAAGTGTGGGATAGTGGAGGAGAACTTTTTAGAGATGGGCAGGAGGAACACGTGCCCCAATCCACCGATTTACCGACCAATAATCCACAATCCGATTGGCCAGGGGAGAATTGGAGTGGGCTACAATCGTTGCCCGATTTCAGCTAAGTACTCCAGGTCTGGGATGCGAGGCCCAATGCCAGTGTCGAGGAGTCCTCGCATTGCCATCACGAACGTCCCAATCGCCGAAACCAGTATTAGTGACACGATGAGGATGGGCCCGAAGAGGAGCAGCTCCGTTCAGACTGAAATATCCGCAGTGCTCAACTGGCAATCGGAGTCCCACTTGGCGGACAATTGCTATGGCAATGGCTTGTTTACGCTTCCGTCGAAATTCGCACCGATTCCCAGCCATCGCTGTAGCCGCTTCGCCCTCAGGTAAAATTGCGAATTTCTTGTTTCATTTACAGACTTTTTGGGATACTTCAGTTCGTGACTAATTTTTAATATATTTTTGACCACTCTAACTTTTTTAATATATTTCTATTGTTCTTTATCCTAAGCTTCATCAATTTATTTCACTTAATAATCTTTTAAAAATCGATAGTTCATAAAATCCAAACCAAATTCTCATAATCCAATAAATCCTTAAATGATTTTTAATTGCAATTTTTTAATGCTTTTGCAATATAATAATTTCTGGAGTTCGAATCACTTACAAAATCCAACTTTAAAAAAAAGAATCTTTGTTTTAAAAAACAAATCATTTGTTGCATAACTGAACAACTAGTGGAAAAAGGAAAGTAACAACGTTTTTTTATAAATTGTAACTTTATCTTTAAAAGGTTGTTTATATTATACAAGATCTGTCTAAAACAACAACAACAACTGTAATCGAACTATAAAGTGGAAAATAATTAAATTGTGGTAAAATTTGAATTTAAACATTTCTTTACCTGGGCCCATATATTATATTTCTATGGGGCCCGTCTAATTTGTATGAAATTGACTCGGGCACCCGTCTAGGCGTCTTACGCTTACTCAGTATAAACTGCCAAGGGTTGATTTTATGCGAATTGCCCGGGCCTGGTAAGTGGGGGCCGGGCATTGACCCGGGCGCCCATCTCGGTGGCGCAACGACTTAAAGAATGCAAATGAAAAATGTATTTTGTGCAATTTTGTATAAAAAAATTAGTTTTTCGACATCGATTTGAGTTTCATAATATACCACTTTATCGAATTACCGAAAAATTTGGAATTCTTATTATGAAAAAAAACAAGAAATTCATAATATTGGGATAAATTAATCTTAAAGTCAATTTTGGTGCCATTTTGAGCAAAAAACTGAAAAATTTTTAATCCAAGTCGTTATAAATGTCAAATAAAACCACAAAAAAGTTCAAATAGAAACCGGTACATCGGCAAGTAATTATGAAATTTGTTTTTCGTAAATTTTAAAGGAAAATGCAATAGTTCGCTCGAAACCATTGTAGGTTCGAACCCTGATCAGACCGTAATTTTTTTCATTCGAATTTCATTACTTGTTTTGCTAACAACCGTCTGTGATTAATAATGGATTAAAATACAATTACAAATAGAAATAATATCCCCGGCCTCAACTGTCGAACAACTAGTGTCGTCAACACTATTTGTTCGAATTCAGACAGGTTTTCAAAGCTTGGGTGGATTGCACGGAATCGAAAAGCTAAATCGGATCTTTTTACAAGTAATTTGCTGCCATTCAAAAAATGAATACATATGAAAGATAGGAAAGGGATTGCCCTCTTTGTAGTATGTTTGTTCTGTTTCGGTGGCAAAAACCTGTCAATAAATTGCCCTGTATAAAATGACATCATAATAAATAATGATTTACAGACATTATACTCAATTGTCAAATGAATATATAGGACATTTGATAACTTTGATTACATAAAACCATTTAGTTAGACCTAGACCGGTAACGGTTGTTCTTCCGTCGATACAAACAAACGGCTTGTATTTCACACATACTTTCTGGTTAATAAAATAGCTCGATTTACACCCTTCTAGTACAAATAACTATTTTAAAACCCCAAATGTCCAAATGATAAATGAATAACAAAAACAATTCACATCAAAATAATGCAAATGAGTTTTGCACAAAATTGCGTACCGGCACTTTTGCTGTCTAAAACAATTTCAGTCGCACGTTTTGTTAAATCGATATTTTTGTGTAACGGAATTTTTCCAGGCCCAGTGAAAAAACCCAAGAGTCCCGAAGGATTCTATTGAGTGATATTAATTTTACGAGCATGGTGCCGGAGTTATCGAGATCAGCTGACCACCTCTGTCCCGACGGAGAGCAACAGGCTGACGGCG
Organism: Clogmia albipunctata; assembly: GCA_001014945.1. Lineage (NCBI taxonomy): Eukaryota > Metazoa > Arthropoda > Insecta > Diptera > Psychodidae > Clogmia > Clogmia albipunctata. The sequence continues at coordinate 28,264 of JXOV01006724.1, forward strand.
ATGGACACCCTGGCGATGAACATTACAATATGGCGCCCAGTTATTGCAAAGGAAATTTGTTGCAGACTCCGGAAATGGGAATGATGAGGAAGTAAGATTTTTACTATTTCATGAAATATTTTCTTTAATTATATCCATTGATACTTTAATTATTTTACAGTAAATGTTTAACACAGAAGATTCTCAAATTGCATATCAATGTGAAAACAAACACTTTAATTTAAATTGGATTAATTTAAAAATGTCAAAAGCGTTTTAATCAAACCTAATTTCTTTATAATGACATAAAAATTAATGCAAAGGATATTTATATTCTAGAAATATTAATATCCGCATTTTTAAATTAATAAATTGTGCTTCATACGTATCTACATAGCTTTAAAACAAACTTTTTTTTATCATTTCCTGGGAAATTGTTTAATAAAATTCTTCTATTTACCATCATTTCTTCAAAGCATCGTTATTTTTCTTGAAGAATAAATTAAATAATCATTATTTGATTTAAAATTCCTTAAAAATACCAGTGAATTCCATATTAATATGAAATTAATAATTTCCAAAAATTACCCGTATTAACTTTTGAAAGTAATGAAATTTAAATAAATATATATTTGTGTAATTCCGTATCGAAAAGTAGCCTTTTATAACGCAAATTGGTTCTGTAATGGTTTACTTTACAGCACGCGTGCGGTAATATGTCAAAATTTACACGCAAATTGTTACCAATTTAATGAAAATACATGTTGTTGTCATAACCAAATTTATTATTAAATATTTTAATTAGAAAATTCGGTCCACAATTTAAATAAACAGTTCGAACGTTTTTATTAGTAATTATCGATTAACAGGTATTTTTTCAGAAATTCATAAAATAGCGTTCAATACACATGTGAAGAGGTTATTAGAGCACTTGTATCGTAATATACTATACTATTTTATTCATTAATTACCAATTATAAACGAACAACTAAGTAAATCTATTAAGATTAGTTCCTTTGAGAAAGGTTTATGGACCTTCGACTTTGTAATTATGTCCCTCAATTGTTTTCTGTTGATGGCCTTTCATTTATGGGCTCATCTGTACAGAATGTAATTAACATAATTGTAAAACAGGAATACTTTACATGCTAAATTGCACAAATTACGAGTATAATCTGAAATATTAGAATGCATTAACTATCAACCTAATTTCCAATTAACTCTAACCAACCCAAAAAGGTTTGTTTACTACTTTTACCCACATATAAATTTGATGGTAAACCATTTTTTGCTTAATAAAAACAGATAAATATATATATAGTAGATCCATAATTATAATCACTACGTGATATTTATTTCATACAATGTCGAATGAAAGATTTTAGGTCAACTACTATAATAGTTATTTATACTAGATAATCACTTTGGTCGTTTAAAACCACGGGAGTGACAAGTGCTTTAAAAAAGGCCCGTGTGTTTAATAATGCTTATCGATGGTGTTTCATACAAAAATTTATGCATTTTTAAATTAATTAACACAAAAATTAGATAAAACAATTTGTTTTCTTAAAATCAAATTAAAAATTTAGTTATCTCTGTCTCTCTCAATCACATTGTTTTGTTTCCTTTTCACGGTAAGATGAAGCGTTCTATATNTGGTGTTTCATACAAAAATTTATGCATTTTTAAATTAATTAACACAAAAATTAGATAAAACAATTTGTTTTCTTAAAATCAAATTAAAAATTTAGTTATCTCTGTCTCTCTCAATCACATTGTTTTGTTTCCTTTTCACGGTAAGATGAAGCGTTCTATATATTCTCTTACTTGCACCTAGGAAAAATTACCCTGCTAATTCAATTAATGATTTTTTTTTTTTTTTTTCCCTTTCAATTCCTGTAAGGAACATGGGGGGTCGCAACCTCAACCAACGGGTTTTTGCGACATTTCGGTGACTATTTGTTTTCAGTGTATTATTAGTCAATTAATAGCACCTAGACCAGTTTGAAAAAGGACCCAGTCAATCCTATCCGCCCAGGGATCGAACCCTTGACTCCGAAGAGGCAGCCGGATGCGTTAACACATCGGCCACGAGACAGATTAATTCAATTAATACGTTATATTTAAAATTAAGATGACTTCCATATAAATTTGTTTAATTTCTTTGACGGAGGTCACACTTTAATAATAAGGAAAAAGGACTAGTGCTTTAAAAAATTCTTTTTAACCCGACGATTTGCATTTTTTCTAAATATTCAAATTTTGAGTTTAACAAAATGTAAATAGCTTCACTGCCATTGATTTTTGCTCACCAGTCAATACTGATCTTATTTCTTTAAAGTTATACTAATTATTGTAACTATTATTTAAATATAAATTTTTCACCAAAAAGTAATGATTTCTCTGATACCACACTCTTCATCTATCAATCTAATTTCTTGACTATTGATCAAATTTTATATAGCCATATCCCTAGAAACAAAAGCTGTTCGAGATTATAATGATCAATTAGATGAATAAATTTGGGTATTTGAATAAAAATACAACTCATTCACGAATTACATCAATTCATAAGACATTTGGGATGGTTAGGGTTAATAAAATGCGTCTCGACGAATCTACGAACCTTTAAAACTCATATTAAATTCTTCAAGTTAAGCTATAACAATTTCTATGGTAGCAAATCCATAAATCCGCATAAATATTAAGATGAGAATTCTCTATTGATTGAAACACAGAACTACAATAAATTATAGAAAATAAAATGCAAATTGCTTTTGAACAATAAATGCAAAACAAATTTTATTGTATTTTTATGTGTGTTTGAATTTATTTGCAGTCTGACAAACAGTGCCAGCTTGAATTCCCAGGGATCGATGAATGAGAACAGTTTTGGCACTCAGACAACTCAAACAGGTGACTTTTGGATCCAACGAGGCGATTCCTTTGATTCAACAAAGAGCTATTCCATGGACAGTCGCTATTCCTTGAGCAAAGAGACAAGGTCCAGGAGTGTTCCTTCGATGAGATGCACCTACTGCAGGAAGAATCACGGCTTCTCCAATCTAAGGACGTCAGAGAGCATGCACTACACACCCAGAGTCACGATTCAAGGTTATTGTTCTCTGCATAATTAATGATATCATACTCGTAGTTTTACATAAATTGCTGTTCATTTCTTTAATCTATTCCAAAGATTATGGATATAACTTTAAATAATTTTACAATGTGAACTTTTTAATAGTCAAATATTGCTTTATATCAATTTTCTTTATAATAAATATAATTTTAGACACCGAATTATTCGCAAATAATATTTAAAGTTTCTTAACTTAATCTTGTTTATGTATAAACATCACTTTCGCCACTAAAACTTTCTTAAGTTAGTTAAGTTCTTAAGATAATACATTTGTTAAGTCTTTGGAAAGTTATTGTTTTGAAACAACCAAAAGGTTTATCTTTGCATTTCCTGAATTATCCTTTATTCAAATAATAACTAACATTGCTCACTTTTACTACTGTTGAGTTAAAGATAAATAAATAATTTATTTTCTGGTCGAATATTACACAATATTAAATTTTTTTTTATAAAAATGTAAATAATTTTATAAATATATCTTTATTCTTATTACCTGATTGTATAAAATTTAAACTAAATTTTTCAGGCTAATACTCGCCATAGCTAACAAACGGCTCGAGATATTCAAGCCAAGGGATTTTAAAGATTATTAAATTTCCAACACATCATACATATTTGTCTTTGGAAAGTTATTGTTTTGAAACAACTTAAAGATTTATCTTTACATTTCCTTTGTTCCAATAATAACTTACTAATACTAATGAGTTTAAGATAAATTAATGATATATTTTCTGGTCAAATATTACACAATATTAAATTGGTCAAGTGCGCTACCAACTCGACTACAGATGCCATTTATCTTTATCTTTTTACCTGATTGTATAAAATTAATACTAAATTTTTAATCTTTTATTCAAATAAGGAACAGAATTTGACCAAGAATTTGTATCGACATATCATCAAATTAAATTATCACTAACAGTATAACTAAGATAAAAAATAATAAATTATTAACTCTGTAATACTCACTGTAATACTTTTCAGAAGTACAATTTCGAATAAAAAAAATTAAAAAATGCAATAATTGTAGATTTTGCAGCTTCTCGAAGTTAGCTTGCCTTTAGACACGATCAGGGTTGACTGAAAAAATGTTTTCCCAACCAGACTAAAATTACACTCAAAATAGTGAATTAAATTTCGTACAAAATTTTTTTATTTAAAGAACATATGTATGAAAGTCAACATTTCATAATATTGTCGTATAAGAACATACCTNCGAAGTTAGCTTGCCTTTAGACACGATCAGGGTTGACTGAAAAAATGTTTTCCCAACCAGACTAAAATTACACTCAAAATAGTGAATTAAATTTCGTACAAAATTTTTTTATTTAAAGAACATATGTATGAAAGTCAACATTTCATAATA